>VOMN01122438.1:0-21922 GCA_014899125.1 Orchestia grillus
GTAGCGGCCGCTACATTTCAAAGTAGCGCTGCCCAGCTCTGCTGATCCTTCAAATTTCTCAAAAATACTTCCAGTACATACTTGCTTTGATCAAATGTAGGAGTTGGCTAGTACTCAATGTTCATTTAAAAGTTTCACACTAACTTAGACGACCACATCTGGAAAGATAACATATATATATATAATCTCAAATGCAATACGAACTCCAATGGTAATGGCAGCAAAAGTAACCCAGAGAACCTACTAACCTGTTAACGGTCACCGCCCAGGTGGCCGGTGTTACATTCATACGGCATGTGTAATCGACAGCGACCGTGTGAATGCAACATCTACGCGGACATCATATGATGTCAATACCCGTTAACAGGTTAACCCGCAAGATTTCTACGATGGTAATGGCAACAAAAAAAAAACAGAGAACCTATTAACACGCACGATCACTACTATGGTAATGGCAACAAAAGTAACCCAGAGAACCTATTAACACGCACGATTACTCGAAATGAGTGAATAATTTCCATAACGAGAAACTTCATCTGAGGGCAGGTCCCCTTAATATTGTGAATGAAGGCTAAATCCGAAAAATCTTCACACCACCCATTGCAGTTGTATTTTAAATTCAATTTATAATCAAAAATCGTACTGTTGATTCGTAAGAAAGCAATACAAACGTAAAAAATTGAATGGATTCCAAATGGACGAAAGAAAATCTATCGGCACTAATTTTGCCTTCTATAATTTCACAAACCTGAGATAAAAATTCAAGTGACTCACAGAAATACACAAAAAAGTAGTACCATGAAATAGCACAGTCTTAACCAGCAGCATAAAATCTAAAGGTTTTACCCAACAAGCAGAAAAGCTACTCATTCAAATCACCTCTGTACAATGAGATCCACATCAGAAAAACTTTCGCTTTCTATGAACTCTGCCCTAAAGAAATGGCCATATTATTATCCCACCAAATACACCATTGTACTATGCACACAATATATACAGAAAACAGGTAAAGAAGGCCAATTATTTCAGCATGTGCAAACACGAACATGTTGTTCAACGATCTACGTATAATAAGAGTGACTAATTTTTCTTTGTTTACCTCATGAAATCGTCTAGATATTCTTTGAGGCTGATGTCTCTTCAAAGTTGGTCGCCTTGTAATGCAAAAGTAAAGCAACAATAGAAGCATAGTGAACCAGAAATAATTCTGCATTCAGACTACATCAAGACAAAAGCTGAGACATAAGCCATCAGTAAACACCCAACACGAGTGAAGTTGCTCTTTCCTACCAAACACCCTAGCAGTGCAAAATACACACAATACATACACTAGACTAGAAGAGTAACGGCTCGCAACTATCTCAGGTCTCCTTGATTTGCATAATTACTTGAATGTTGTTCTCCTCTACTGGCATACTGGCCATCTTTGTCATGCTGGTGACCATCTCTGCCACCCTGGTGACCATCTCTGCCACCTTGGTAGCCATCTCTGGCACCTCCATAGAAGCCGCTACTTGAGTTCTGCTGTGCACTGCTATTACCAGCCTCAAATCTCCTCTGATTGAAGCAATCTCGGTTGTTCCTCTGAGAACCATCCCAGTTATCTCTTGAAGAACCATCCCTGCTGTCTCTGTTAAAATGATCTCTATAGTCCCTTTGGTAACTACCCCTGTTGTCCCTAAAACTATTTCTTTCATAACCATCTCTGTTATCCCTATGGTATCCTCCCCTACTATCCCGGTCCCGGTTGTGGTGGTACTGGTCTCGTCCTCTGGAGTGCCAGTCCCCCCGGCCTCTGTGACGCGGACGTCGAGCTTCTGGAGCGACCAAAGGAGGAGGGGGACTCTCACAGTTATACTCCTGCAACACACCGCGCCGTTAGGAAAAGTTAAATTTATATAAATACATTAAATTTTATGGAAAAATTAATAATAATTATGACATAATTTTGTATTATAACCCACAAGGTAGTAGAAGTAGTGCTAGTAGGGATAGAAGCACTTTAGTAACTCAGACTATCTCACACCAAAAGAGAAAGGACCATTTAATGTGAACCCAGAAAATGGGGAATTGGAATCTATGCTCAAGGTGCATTCCCTTACAGGATCCTTTACCTATAGAAATGGCAGGTTTAAAAAAAAAGTGAAAAAAGATAAAGAATAATCAGTTAAGAAGGTATAAAATTAGAAAGAAGCAAAGTGAGCATAAAAAATAGAAATCCTAAAGTTCTATACATAGCTGAGGTAACCTAACAGTGCTCCTGGGGATGCCGGTCTCAATTAAATAGGATAGACAAACCTAATTAACTGAACTCTAGTCTATCCTACAACCACTGAGAGGTATTTTCCACAGAGACAGGGTTTCTGAATAGAAGTAGCAGTCTTCAACCAACAGCTAGAGCCCAACCCTCCAAAACGCAGGGAAAGCATCTCCTGCTGGCCTACAACTACCACATTTGTATCACAGTTCTGATTGTCACAACCCATTCTTCTTAAATGACAAGACAAGGGGTGAGGTCACACTATAATCTAGCATCAAATAATTGGTAATTACATGCATTCTATTTTGCCCTACTCAAATTGCCTTATTCTCTCGTGTAATACTTTCCTTGTCCAGCAGCCCTAGTACTCTATACCCATTTCTATGACATAGGTATACATCTATGTATACATATGGTAGCTTAACCTTTCTTGCATTTCATATAATTATCATTGCTTTGAACCAAATGCTGCTCAGTTATTCCTTTCATCAACCAGAGCTACATAACCATTCTTCACCTCTACCATGTTACATAAATTACTTATGAAACTTGTCTACAGCACTTCATCTCTTATAAATTGCATCAATTCCAGTTTCATCTGAAAATTTTTATCTCTACTACATAAGGTATTGTTTTTTCTATTATAAGTTTTATGAGAGGCACTTTACAAAAAACTCATAACTTTCTTCACAAATTTCTTCATGTATTCTTGCCAAGGCTTCCTAAATAATGTTTACAATAGTTACATATCAAACACCTCTGTAAAATCATGAAAAATGTTTTAATGTTAAAATGGGTACTTCACAAGGCTTTAATACTTTTTCAATATGAAAGATAAAATGATAACACTACAACTCAGAGAGATTTACATTCTACTCTATGACACATTTGAGTTAGATCCAGTCATCTACAACAAATGCAAGGCTGATAAAATTTACAAGATTAATAAAGATTTTGCTTCATCTTCACAAATGAAGACAGGCTGAAAAAACAAGAGGCATGTTTACAAGACAAATCAACAAAACAAGAGCTGGGTTAATGCAGTAAAAATGCAATAGCTATCCAATTAACTGACCTTCATGTAGTCATCATCTCCTTCAGCATAACGACCCTTGGCTAAGGCTTCGAGTTCAGATAATAAATCATCATTGCAAGGAACTTGAGTGGTCTGATGCTCAGGGCGGGCAATGGCAATGCAACTCTCAGACATTGTAGCTGCTTTGCAATAACAAATAACCTAAAATTGATGTTTCTGGAATGAAATCAAAACAAAAAACATTACACATAATTTGGTCAGGACCTGTCACAAGAACCACCCTTAAATTCTGCAACCATCCTCAGGCAGGCTGCACAATAGGACAAAATGGCTAAGAACAATGGGATTAAAATCACTTTATCCTCAGTTCTGAACAACTATAAAAGTAAAAATTAAACATATACAGAATTATTAGAAGAGGAAAATGAATTAGCTAATAAAATAAACCCTGACTAGTAACATAGAAATTAAATTTTAAAGAATGCAGAAGCTAACTCAACACTGGTACTTACTACACTAAACTAAAGTTTGAAACATCAACTAGGAAAATCCTTCATCTATAGCAAGTGTTACACAGCAGAAACTCCTGCAATTAGAGAAGATCTGCTAGGTAGAATCTGGATTGCTAGAAGTGATTCATCATGGTACTACAATACATATTTTCCTACTTTTTTAAGTGCAAAATTTTTATAAAGTCCCCAAACACTTATAAAAATTTGCCACACTCTTAAGCACTTATTCAACATTTTATATATGTGTGCATATGAAGTTAATTGAGTGGCAAAAGATAATGAAAGCCAGGATGCTGGAACATACTCTCATTGGTCATGTCTCCTCTAGTGACCAATTAAGTGACATCAGGGAAAGCTCAATAAAATTTTCTTCAACCACAGAAACAACAATGTACCGACACAATTGCAATAATAATTTATATTGGATATTTATAAAATCTGTGATGCACTGAGGTCACACAAAGTGAACTGTGACTTAGGGAGGAATTGGTGTTTAGGTACGCACAATAAAGGATTTATCTATCGCTTATAACGGAAAACCATGCTACCGATTCATTAACTCATGAAAAAATTGCAGCTCGTAATGATGGTAGACTAAAATGCCTTGCTAGATATTTTTTCAACTCCTATTTCTAGATAGGCATGATTGAAAATTAATGCAAGGGGAAGAACAGAATTTGATATTAGTAATATGGTTATTTTATGAACTGAGCAGTTAATTTATAAATATTCCAGAATCACTGAAAATTGCTCACCAGTTCTTTTGTCCAATCAAGAAATATACAAGTTTCAAAGCATACTGATCATTTATGGTTGAACTGATTATTTATGTGATAGAGATATTTAATTTAATTCTTGTAGCAAATATCAGGCACTCATCAAATAAAATCCCTACTGTGTATTTCTGGGTCACTCAATATACCCTATTAGTAGTAGTAATAGTAGGAAAGATAGCAGATTTTTTAAATTTAGACTATCTTGCACTGAAGGAGATGGGACCATTTAGTATGGACTTTAGAAAACAAGGAATCTATGCAAAAGGTGTGTTCCCACACAAGATCCCTTGCTCATTGAAACAGCCCCAAGTTAAGAAGGAAGAGAAAGAAAAGATAAAGAATCATCAGCAAAAAAGCTTGAAAATGTAAAAAAGCAAAGTGGGCATAACAGTCCCAAAGGCCTGGCTAAAGCTAAGGTAACCTAATCCAACTATGTTCCCCTGGGGATATATACTAATCCCTATAGCATAAGACTGACAATCCTAACTAATTTAATTCTTTTGTCTATTGTATGTCCCTTCCTGAGGAGTGACTAGAGAGTTTGTCAGAACTCACTTTTGCTTTCCTTCATCAGTTCTGCATATCACATGCCCATCTACTGCATATTTCCACCCAAATCTTTTTTCTTTATGTCCATACATTTACTGAGCACCTAATGTCATATGTAACACTAGCAGACATTTTTTCTTTCAAACATCAAATATTTCATTCATTTATCTTCTCTTTTCAACCACTGAATTACACCTTTTGTTTCACCATTTTTCTTTAGTAATTCAAAAATATTTCTCCATTCATTTGAATCACACTTCTCACATATCTTACTTCCACTCATTCCACCTGCAGGTTCTGCCATTTACTTTTTAACACTTTGACCTAGCTTCAAATAGCATTTCAATTTATAGCACTTATTACACAATACCTCAGACTCGTGACATTTTTCCTTACAAATCATTCAAGTGTTTATTTTATTTCCATCTCTTACTCTACACTTCATTAATTAAATTTCTAGAAATTTTTTTTCATGTCAGTAGTGCAGCTGCTTATTTTTTAGTTCAAACTTTTATTACTTTTGTTGGTAATTTTCAATTAATTTGTGACCTTTTCCTCTACTATTCCTACCTTCCTAACATTGTCCAAACTATTTATTTACACATAGCCTTCTATTTAACCTTTCCAATAGTTCACATACTGATTTTCTTTGCCCATCTATTCCTATCCATTTTATCAGCTCTCATCTTGTAATTACGTTCTGCCTCACTGCTGATCTCTCCTCTTCTGCTGAGGTTTGACACCAAAGAGCATATTCTCACTGAGTTCCTATCAGCCCCAGTAGCATCTTTGAGCTCTTCTGCAGCAGCCCAAGCATTCCACAACCTATTGCAAAGAAAATTTGCTTGGTTCACACTAGTATTTACTAATGGCTCTGGTGAAACTGAACCAAACATATCTGCCTTTGCAGCTATAGCCATACCTTTCAAAATAGTCCTAAACTGGAAACTGAGGTCTCAGATCAACCTGCTACACCACAAAAAGATGGTCATCTTTTCAGATTTCCTAAACTCAATATTTCTTATTCAAAACCCAAAACTCAAATGTTTCATTTGCCTTGTGTTCAATATTCAAGAAAAACTGTCCCGCTCTCTTCTGCCATTGTTATCAGAATTCAGCACATCCCAGGTCATAGAAGTATAGAAAGGAACAAGGATGCCAACTGCTCCACCAAGGAAGCTCACCTGCTTTGGTATCATACCCTTACTCTACCTTCAAGAGAAGAGCTTGTAAGTACAATCCATGGTACTCTTCTTAGGCACTGGGAAAGCACATGGTTGAACAGTATGAGAGTTACTGGAAAGGGACTGTTCTTGGCACAAATCAAGAATAAGGTCAAGATTTGGCCATGGGCATCTAATAGATCTTGTAGGACTGAAACAACCCTAGCAAGGCTCTGTATTGGACAAGCAGGAGTTAAGCGCCACTTGGCTTGCTTTAACTTGATAAGACAGCCTCAGTTATGAATGTGGCTCCGTAGAAACCATTTACCATCTACACTAGTCACCTGTCCAAATTATGTAGAACAGCGCATTAACCGCAATACCACATCAGTCTCATTGGATATCCCTGCCACTTTGAAGAATTTACCAAGAGGAGGCCCCTTTCCAGGTCCAGTGCAAACATGTATTGCTGATGCAGTTACCAAATACCTATTGGATTATGGCAAAATAAACTCCATTTAGGTGAAATCTAACTTACTAACAAGAAAATAGAATAATATAACTCTACGCACATATTTTTCGAGCCTTAGAAATCTAACGAACCTGACAAATGTGGCCATTAAAATCAAATTTTATCCCCTCAGAGATTTGCCTACAGAAATGTTATTGTGTAGTTTCTGACTAAGTACCTTGAAACTTATGCCTGTCAATTGACAGTTAGAAGCTCCAGGTTGTGCTGCCCAGGCTGGACCTTTTCCTACACCTGGACACTTATGTGAGGCTCATTATAGGGCATGCTATAGAATTAACTAACATGAGACAAATGAAATATAAATTAAATAATAAAACTCCTTATTAAGATAAACATACAAAATTCATGTACTAAAATATGGCTTGTGGAATTTCCTAGTTACTCAAGCAGTAATAGAAGTCTCATTTCCACCTTTCAGAAAATCTCTTGAGACAAACTTCATAACCTCCCTTCTGGTGTGGGGCTACATAGACAAGCTTTCAAAGCCCCAATAATGACTTGAAAAAGAAGAAGAAAAACATGACCTTTCTTTATTCTTTCTCAAATGCTCTTCAACCCAGATTTCCCTTTTCTATTTCTACACTTACATATCTATTTGCTTTAGGCAAAAAGGAGTCTCCTATTAGATTTTAAATTTCATTTAATTTCTCCAATACTAGTACATTAACTGGTAATGTATTTGATTTATACATGAAATACTGTCATACCTTTTTAGTTTTCATACCCTCTTGATTACCTCACACTTGTTAGATCTTATTTTTGCTGCACTTGCTCTCCTCATACACTACTGATGTCTCCCACGCACCCACTAACCTACTTTTTCCTTGCTGCTTATTTGATACAGAAATGTAAGCACTTAATTTAAAAAAAGAGGCCTATATAAACATTCTGTCATGATATGTTTAGGTTAAACTGTGATATTGAAGTCAGTTAATGTATTAGTCTAATACAAATTTATTGTAAAACACAACAATTATTAGCTATGCTGTTTTCTAATCTGACACAGCAGAATTTTATATTTCAATATGACATAATAGATAAATTGCAAGCACATTAATCATATTACTGTCCAGAGAAAATTTCCAGCAAAACAATGCTATATCAATATGCTTTAAGCAACTCATCAGTAACAAAAGTTAAAACTGACTTTGGATAATCAACTCTTCAAAATACATGTTAAATGCTATACTTATTACAAAAAATGAATTCAAGGATATTTGATACTTTTTACAATTCAGACTAAGTTGATAAAAAACTGCATTTGTGAGCACAGAAAAACACTGCATTTTCTATTTCTTAATGTACAATACAAGTTTTTCACTAATGCAACAACTCGATGTACAAGCCCTAGTTGGATGAAGCCACACATTGTTGCTGGAGACGCCAAAATATTTCTCCTCCCCAAATACATGGTACCAACATTCATTCTCTCTGAAGTCGGTAAACACTTCATTCACTAACAATCATTGATACAAAAGTTAATAACACAGATAAAAGGACTCTGTTATGAAAATTACTCTTTTTGCTTAAAACTTGGAAGAGCACAAGACGTTATACCTAACCTCCGCACTGATGCCGCAAAATTATGCACAATATTTGCGAGAGGCGAATTGTTTACTTTTTCATTGTATTACCCTAAATGCGTTAGATACCCTAAGCTCGTCGAGGGTGAGAAATCAACAAGAACTCTTCAAATAATACCTTTTCTTGCCATTTATTTTTGTTTTCAGTTTAAACAGGTGACATCAAAATTCCGGCTAGCTTTTATTTATCGTCTGTCATTGTGTGATATGGTAGGCTATGTTTTTGGAAATTCAAATTTAAAAATTTTCCCAGGTAATTGGCGGTGTTGCCTTTACTCTCAGGTAACGTGAACGATGAATACTTTAACGTATCAATTTCTTCCTTTTTTAAAATTCAATTTCACGGTGATTACAGGTACCATCGATTTTTTTAGATTCCTGATCTATTTAATTTGGTTGTTATTTTGTAACATCAATATTTTTATTGCGTGAGCAAAAGTTGAATGCATGCATGAATTATTTACTAATTACCTACTATTGCAAATTTAAGGCGTAAATTTTGCATTAGTAAGGTATAGTTTTACGAGAATATATCGATTTTCAGTTGTCTGTGTATTTTTTTTACTGTTGAATGTTGTGCTATATAGCAGAGGTATTATTGCTTGGCTTTTTATTTCATACTTGTTGAAGGAAAGGATGTTTTTGTGTAATTTGTTACAGAAGGGTATTTACATTTATAAGTTTATATTTACTTTATTGTGGCCAACTGCACAGATTTATTGTATAACCTTCATTTTAATATCATTGGATTAGAACTTTTCTCTATGGGGTGGAAAACTATTTTCAATAGGTTTCCCATCATAAAATAGGTATTATTAAAAACTATGAAAACCATTTTCTTACTTATACAACATAGGTGTGCAAATTCTATAAAAATTAATAACAGATTATTCACATTCTAACTACCAGGACTATCATGCTGTGGTTTGTAAAATTACTGAAACAAACCCACATTGAACTGCAATGTAACCCAAAGATAATTCCTGGTGTAACCCTAACTTAATCTTAACTTCACTGGAAGGAAGCATTAGAGTGGGAGACAGATTTTAAGGTATAAATTTATTTTTCACAATTTGCCTATGTTGTAAAATTTTTGAAAATAATTTTCTACCTCCCAAATTTTTTTTTACCATATGATATCAAAATGGCAGTGGTACAATCACTACAAAGAATAAAATGTTAGAGATAAATTTTTTTATTCAATACAGTTCAAATATTGCAAAAAAATTTGACTTAAAATGATTCTTTATAAGCTAGTTTGAATTAATCTAAGGCTTTGTAATAACTAATTGATATTTTTATATCATTGCAATTTTTTTCTGTTTGATAAGTATGCAAGTTTTGCAGATAAATATGTTTAACTATGGATAAAGGATATATTAATCAATAGCCTAGATAATAAAATTTCAGTGGTCTGTTGCCTTATTATCTAGGCAGACTCCAGAAACCATTCTGCTTACTTTAGGGCCTTGATTTTAGTTTCATTGTATATCTTAGTATGTTGTAGGAGGAAAAATGGAACTACAGAAACATATGAATAGCTACCAATAAAGTTTAGAAGCATAAAAAATGTATGCAATAAATATTCCAATGCTGTCTGTCTTACAAAAAATCAATTTCACATAAGTTCTACAGAAGTTTGGGCAGGTTATCACTAGGCATGCTTGTATAGAATATATAGGTTTAGCTATATCAAATGAACTGACCTAACTTAGCATTATGTAACCCAGAAAATCTGCACCCCAGGTTATGTATTATAAAATGATTTTTAATTAATTTCATGTCATTAACCAGCTTTATTTATGTTTCTGCTATCTAGTACACAAAGTACTATAGGATGAAATTGAACTTGAAACTGTAGAGAAAGCAGCTTAGCCTGTGGAGCATGCCTTCATAAGGTAAATAATACCCTTGAGTACTTAATAAGTGACTGAAACCAAGGGAATTGAATTTCCACTTTTTATATTGTGCTGGCTGGCCTCATATTAGTCCAATTGAAGTATTGCAAGTATTTTTCCTGATTTTGTTTACAAGTCTTTTTATGAGGTGTGTTAATATTACTCATTGGCAATGCAATTAGTTAGATGGGATGATTGTGCATTATTTTTATGGATTTTGCTTTACAAAATATAGGATATAATCTAAGAAATTGATGACAATGTTTGTGTGGAGCTCACTTTCTGAACAAAAGGGCTCATATATCTGTGTCTGACAAATGGAAGGAAAATTGTTTTAGAAAAAAGTGCCTTAATTAATTTAAACACATTTTACCATTAGGTTTTCAATGCCTTATAACTACTAATACATGAGCAATGTGAGGTTTAAACTTCTTTTTTTGCTAGGGATACATTTTGTGGTCATGTTAACCAGTGTGCCTTGGAACCCCCAAAAGCAAGCCTTTAAGGCTTGCAGGCCTAAAGTTAATTTATCTAAATAAACTCTATGGAGGCTTGTTTCTTCATAAATCTTTCTGCACACTAACACTTGTAGTATTAAATTTCAAGTTATGCCACAAGTACAGGACAGAGTTTAGTTTTTCTGTTCCTTGCTTATGGTGGAACAGAAGTCCAATCAAGCATAATAATTTTTTGGACAATTTAATGCTATTCATTTTTGATATTTTCTACAAATATTTGTTGAATTTGCTTAGAAAGAGTTTTAGAGATGATTTTTAAAGTATTGCATTAAACAAACTCATTGATATAGGTTTTGATTAAATCAAAAGATCATGAGGGATAGCATTTTTAAATTTTCAACATACTGGTATTAGAGGCTTTGGCCATGATCTTGGATAACATCCAGTTTGAGATTTTGAAAGTTATTTTAAATTATTTTTTATAAGAGGATTTAGTTTCATACTGGATGAGTTATGTACAACACATTAAAACTCCCCCTGCCTTTTGTGAACCATCATTGGTGCTTTGTTGAGTCAAGAATTTGTGTCAATTTTGTGTTTTAATTTGCAAGAATCCTATTACTCACTTTTGCTGTATTGATTGATGTCTCTTTTAAAATGTTTTCAGGGTATTAGTTTACACCCAGAGGTTCTGTTTGTGTGCACTAGATATGTGTTTGTGAAAAGCAATTGTGTCATTGTTTCTGTCTGAAGCACCGGCATACTTTTGCACTCTGCCATGCAGCTCCTGAAGCCATCCTGGGTCAACCATGATGGTGAGTGTGCACAGCTTGGTAGTGATCTTCTGTAAGTTTAGGCTTGTAAGCATGTGTCATTTCTAATCTTCAATTGAAGAATATCTGTAGAGTATTGTTATCATTTATGCTGTTGAGAAATTGAATGTGTTGTTAGCAATGCTTGTGGACATGAAGATGAAATTGGTAAGGTTCTGAGTAAATTCAGCTGTAAAAATTACAGGAGCTTATATGACTATTTTTGGGCTTTTTCTCTTCAGGTTACAGTAGCAGTTACTTTTGTTATCACATCTCTGTGGGTTGTGAATGTGGTCATCTCATTATTGATGTTTAAGTTGGTTGTTCACAGCTATGTGCAGGGATTATTCAAGTATGTCTGGGATACTTTCAGGCAGGATAGGGAAAAAACTTGTAGGATTTTTATAGGGATTTATTTATGAGGACAAGAGGAGATATGTTTTAACAATATAAGCTTGCAAGCGCTTAACTTGTGACAGTTTGTAAGGGTTACAGGTCTGGGAAGTAAGAGGACCGGCTAAGGGAGGCCCTGGTTCAATTGAGTTTCAGATTTGGATGAATTAATCTCAAGCAGCTGCTTGAGCTGCAAATTTTACAGGTGAGGCAGATTGAACTGGTTACTACCTAGATAGGTCTGTCTCAATTGTCTCATCCAGAAATGCTGACCATTATAATACCTCTTAGGAAAGTCACCGTTGGAGCTTAGCAAGCAGGAGAGTTTCAGAGCAAAAATAATTAGTCTCCAGACACTGTTGTGTTTGAAATATATTCTTTTTACAATTTTTTTTCTAAAGCTACCTTCAATAGGCAATTTCAGATTTTGATAAGATAGTACTTGTAGTGGGGGACTTATTGTTCAATTTGTTTGGGAGCTTAGCTGGACACCTAAACAGAAATTTAAAAATTTTTTGTTTGTAGGAATGTAAAATATATACATTGTTCTGTGATACTAAGCTAACATTTATGTTATCTTACAAAAATATTGTGTATCTACTGCTATATTTCATTTTAATTTACATATTCAAGTTCAATGCAATTATATATTTATATAATACTACAACTCTGATTGTCTTATTTGCTTGTTTGAAGTCATGCACAGAAGAGAAAATGTACACTGATGTCATGTAAAAGATGGGAATTTAAGTCCGGCAAGTTAGTAAAGTGGATGTGAGAAAGAGGGAATGAGGGCAGAATCGTTTGTCTGTCGGCTTTGAGGTATTCAAAATTTATACTCTTCATTTAATCCTGTATTGTGGGTACTGACTTAACTACAAAGGATATATTTCTGAATACAATTTGATTTTGATAAATTTTATTTGACTCAATGGGTCACATGTTGTTTAGTGATTAAATAAAAGTACTGTATGAAACTCCCTGCTCAAAATGAGAGCCATTTTCCCCTTAAGACTCCTAATGGGAAATCTTATGAATTCATGGCTGGTGACATCTTATTGATGCTACAGGGAAATTCATTAGTGATTTATTCACAAAAGTACATTAATCATATTTTCACATAAAAGAACTCAGGTAAACTCTGTTGCATCAATTTTCTATCACTCCAATTGTAAGTAGTATTATAAATAGAAAAATTCGTTAACCTATGAATTGGTCGTGAAATTTATCTAAGTATTTGATTTGTTTTGTGCTCATTGTGTTATTTCTCTATTTTGTGCAAGAAGTGGTCATTGATTGTTGCTTGTTACAGATGGTCAGGCAATCTTCAGTGTTGACATCCATCCTGATGGTAGCAGGTTTGCAACTGGTGGTCAAGGGCAGGGGCAGGATGCGTCTGGCCGAGTTGTCATCTGGAACATGAAGCCTGTGCTTTCTGAAAAATTTGAACAAGATTCAAATGTGAGTCAGAGTGCTGCTATTCATTTTATGACATCTGTAAAGTTGCACTAAAATTACAAATCTTTGTTGAAGAGGTTATAATAAATGCATGTGTTATGTTGTGACTGCATCCACACATTTTTGTGTGATATTCAAATTGTAATAAGCAATGTAATATGAGTTAGGAGTGAATGCTGTTAGAAGACATTGCAACTGAAGATGCTGGGTACACAAGTAAATTTAGATTTGAAGTAGTAGAGTATACACCACTAGGAATTTTAATATCTGGCATGCAATGGGAACTGATATCCCCAGGGGTACACTGTTAGGTTACCTCAGCTTTACCCAAACCTTTAGGGCTTCTATCTTTTGTGCCCACTTTGCTTCTTCCCTGTTGAATTCCTTTTTTGCTTATTTTTTATCTTTTATTCCTCTTCTTTCTTAATTTGCTGTTTCTATGCTCAGGAAATTGTTTGTGGAAACATACTTGTGCATAGATTCCACATTTCTTATAGTCTATGCTAAGTGGCCTCTTTCTTTTGCACTCTTGAGATTGTTTTTGATTGGTCCCTTGAAATTGCCTTTGATTGCTCTCTTGAGATTGCTTTTAAATGCTCTCTTATTGCCTTGAATGCTCTTTTGAAATTACCATTGATTGATCTCTTGAGATGGTTTTTGATAGCTTTTTTGAGATCATCTTTGCTGCAGCCAGGGAGCCTTGAACTAATTAAACTGCAGTAATAGTTATTATTTGTTATCTGGCCATCATAGAAGAAAGGGAAACAAACATTAGCATTTTATAAATTTGTTGTCAATTTTCCCAGACAATTTGTTCCTTCACAAGGAGTTCAGGAAGGTAGTTGGCTAGAACTTTCAATGGCATTGAAGTATATTTGATTGTCTGATTTAGTTGAAGGGGAGTTAATGAGTGAGACATTCAAAATCATTATGGTATTAAAAAGGCTGACATCAAAATATTTTACTATTGGTTGGAAGCATATGCAAAACTGTTGATTAAATTTTACAATTTACCAATAAAAATGTAGATTAAGTCAAAATTCGATCATCCCATCTCTTTTGTACTTTATACCTCAAAATATCAGTATTTAGCTGGAAGATAATCACCTTCATTAGATGCATCATGTGCTGTAGGAGTCTCAGAAATTACTGGGCAGAGTGAAACTATATACATCTTCCACTTTAGTGCTTTTGCACTGGATGCTGGTCCTCACAGAAATTGCAGAAAGAAATTACAGAGGATAAAAAAGTCAGAGAGAAGAGGCTCCATTTAAAGTGCAGTGTTCTGAGGGAAACCCTTTTCTGTCAAGAAAATTATTTTAAGTAATACTGAGGTGACATTCCTGAGATGGCCTAGCAGTATGACACAAGGGTAGAAGAGATGAGTTCGAGGCTTTGTGTTGAAACTTAAATTTCATACTGAAGTGTTTTGAAAATATTTGCATCTAGCTTCTAATTCCATGTATCAGTTTGAGACTTACACTCTTGAAATAAACCTATGTTTCTAAAGGTCTAGTTGTTACTGAAGGATGACATATGCTGTGCCGGCTTATTGCTTATGTTAGTTTTTTAGAGTGCATCAGTACTATTGAATGCCTAAGATAAAAATCTCAGCACTTGCCTATGTATTAGCTATGAGCTTATTCTCTAATGTCAGATTCAGACTTTGTCATATGTCTATGTTGTATGACAGTCTCATATGGAGACAAATATAAGCACTCCACAGGTATCGTACTGATTAGAATTTAAAACTGCTTTTTATTAAATATATTGTGGCATGACACACTGAAATGTGTCTTTCTTTTGGTGACATGACCACCGATGAATTACACTGTAACCAATGTGTTTACATGTTCTTAGTTACTGCAGACAAGTTTTATTAATTTCGAATTTTTATCTTGTATATTTTTTGTGTACTGTATGCTAATCATGAACCATTACTGCAAAATGTTAGATATCAGTTTCTTTCATGGTAAAGTAATGAAGCAGATTCAGACTTTTCATGACTGTTTAATTTTGAGAATGCTGCAGTAGTGGTGCCCTCACTATTGAAAAGGTTATGTTGTGATGTAGGCTGTGTCCTGTAGTATAGTGTTCAATTCATTTTACTGACCAGTATGACACAGCTCAAGCACATAGGAGTGGAATTAGATCTTGAGCTAACAAAGGTTAAAATTTATGAAAAAAGTAGCTTTATCACATTTGTTCAACTGTTTCGTGATCATTCAAGAGGTGTTACTAACTTATGCTAATGATGTACACTTTACATTACTCCCATCAAATTTGATTTATATATGCATTTTTCAGCTGTAGATAGAAGCCAGCAATGAAAACAGTTTCCATATGATATCAGAGGCTGTTCTGTGTGCAGTGCCTGTTACTCGGTTGTAGCCTTGTTTACATTTGTGCAGTGTCCAAAGCTGCTCTGCCAGCTGGACCAGCACCTCGGCTGCGTTAACTGCGTCCGTTGGTCTCAGTCTGGCCGCTTCCTGGCCTCGGCTGGTGATGACAAGGTCATCATCATCTGGCAGCTCAGCAACTACGGAGGTATGTGGACCACGATCCATTTTATGAGGAGCTGATGACATCACAAGCGATTTAGCTAGCCACATCTTGTAATGCTGAAGTTGAACTAAAAAAAGAAAAGTGTATGTGAAAGTAGATGAATACTATTCCAAAACTAGTTTAGTAAAATAAGGGTTTAATATGTTTATGACGCATAGAAAGTTCACTGCTCAAAAACACCTGAAATCAACTCGTTCTCATAATGACAAACAATGATAGACTATGAGGCTGACCATGTATCCTCACATCTTGATTATATAGTTGACTGATGTAAAATAATGAAACATATACTACTCTAAGCCCTGTTCAAATTTAATATTATGTGCATTTAATGATCTGAAATTCTTATCAATATTCATGGGAAATTTCCTACGTTTGAAGATAGTCGAGTGGGACTGAACTGTTGAACTTTTCATTTCACACTTGACATGCAAGAGACCTTGGGATCGCAAGGCTTTTGTTTTCTCAGACTTTTATTCCTTGTATGATCAATTTATCTTGGCTTATATTGGTAATAGCAAGTACAAGAGTCTTAAAATTGCAAGTCTCTTGTTTTCTCAGATTTTGATTTCCTGTATCAATTTATGTGAACAAAACTTCATTTCCGTCTAGTGAATATAGAAGTTATATTCGTTGAGTGCATTGTAACTTTTGCTAAAGCCCTCGCAATGATGCCACATGTTGAGTTCTCTATGCTTAACCCTTTCCGTGGCTGGTTTTCTGCTGAAAGCACACAATTTTGACACTACGAGATGTATAAGTACACTCTGGTCGGGAATAGTCGGTTTGTACCGATTGAGGTTAAGGAAGGACTAGATAACTCATGTCAAGTTTTTTGATTGAAGATTTGATGAGTTGGTTTGTTTACTCATTCAAAGTTAGAAACAAACCCAAATTGAAACGAGTTAACCCGCCCTTGCCAGGCAAGTGTCAGTTTTTCCATGTCTCATGCTAAATGATAATTCTCTTTGTCAGGAGGCTCAGTGTTCGGGTCCAACGTAGTGAACGTTGAATGGTGGCGCTGCGTGTCCACCTTGCGGGGGCACAATGGTGACATCCTCGACGTGGCCTGGGCGCCGCGGGACACCTTCCTGGCGTCCGTGTCTGTGGACAACACTGTCATCATCTGGAATGGGGAAAAATGGCCAGGTGACTACAGCCATTCAGGCTTCCACAATCCATGTCAAAAATATTCATTTTCTGTTGAGTATCTGCCACAGTAATTATACTTTATATGTGAGAAATAGATACAAACACATTGTACCTGGTCATTCATTTTCTAGCTGTGTGATTTTTTTTGCATCATTTTCACATTAAAATTAGTCTGCTGCCGTTGCAGCTGAAACAAGTAACATTACAAGTTCAATTGCCTTTAATCCTCTTCATTCATGCTAGCACTTTGCTCAGTGTCATCAGAACTTTGCTCATATCACAAATCCTAGTTTTGACTTCACATTTTGAAACTATAGTGTACGTTTGTTGAGCTGAATTTCAATATTTATCTATGTTTGGGTTGTTGTTTGAATTCCAATAGTATTATATATTAGAGCTAAGTAATTTGAACGTGTAGAATTCGTGCGTAAAATATTTACTTCTTGAATTCCAATGTAAGCATTTATCAAAGGTTACAGTGTGAATATTTATGTTTGCCTTTATGGAATATTTACTTCTTGAATAAATAAAATGTTTCCTCTTATTAGATTTAGGTATTTTTGAAGGGCAGCTAAAGCAAGGACAAAAGCGTGCTGAGGGCCAAATTTTTCAAGATCTAAATAAAAATTGTTCCCAAAATTGCAGCAATAAATATTTACTTGCAGTAACTTTTCATACTTGTAAAAACAGTCATATACTGCATATAATTTAAAAAAATGTATAACAATGTTAAGGAATCAAATCTATTCAACATAGGAAAAGTTTTATTGTATAGGTTATTTTTTACATCACTCCGCTACTGTTCCAGTCGGCTCCGTTCATCCCACAGCTGAGTTTTGTACATAGGCCAAATGAATCTGCGCAGTCTGCTCAAACTATTAGTGCCTGAGCGAATTATTTCAATGAGACACTAAAGGGTCAAACACGAAACCTTTTGTGGTTCTCCCACAAATGTGTTCACAGTGTTTTGCCATCCACTGCATGATTGCTCGAGGCAGTCGTTCAGTAATTTGACTATGTATTAAAAGTCGTCCAGCACACCTCGATGAGCGTGAACGCTCTGTGCCGCGCCGCCGACTTCCTATAAAAGCGACGGCACCAAAAGCAAGTGTCCCCACGCGATATATAAGCTGGGTCTTTATAGTACTAGGCTAACAGCTAGATAAAAGGCACGTGCACGTTCATCATGGCATACTGGCTACTCCTTTCCTAGTTACCTAGGATATGTGGTGAAGCTCTGGTATTGATGACTTCATGGCACAAAAATATCACTAAAATAATTTGATCGTGAACGGGTTAAGCTACACGTCATCCAATTTTATGGATGAATTTTTTATTACCATCTCTGCTACTTAGTGGTAAAGAGATCTACAAAAGCAAGCCAAGACACCTTTTCTTACCGTACAGCTGCTGAGGTACGACTATACTTTCTACCATCACCGCAGTACAGCCAATTTACCATTCTGACTTGAACAGTTTGTTAATTTTGGACCCCATGTTTTTGCAGAGAAAGTTCGAGAGCTACGGGGCCACCGGGGAATGGTGAAGGGCGTGACATGGGACCCCGTGGGTCGGTACCTGGCGTCGCAGGCCGACGACAAGACGCTCATCGTGTGGCGCACTGCAGACTGGTCGCAGGAGACCGCCATCACTAAGCCTTTCCAGGAGGTGCGCTGTGTGCTTGGTACACATTGACATTCAATTTTCATGTTCCTACTACCCTACACTTGCAGAATAAAACCACTGCAGTATATTTTCTTTGTAGCGTACTACAGGGTCTCGAAGGCTATTAAGAAACAATCCGGCACTCATGGGTTGATTTGTTGCTGCAGTGTGGGGGCACTACCAGCGTGTTGCGGCTGAGCTGGTCTCCAGATGGCCAGTACCTCGTGTCCGCCCACGCCACCAACAACGGAGGCCCCACTGCGCAGATCATCGACAGAGACCACTGGACCACGGACAAGGACTTCGTCGGACACCGCAAGCCAATCACTTGTGTGGTGAGTTGTGCGTCTCACGTTCGTGGGCGGGGTATCGCTTCGGAACACTGTTGTTATTTGTAATTTTATGAGTTTTTATCTGATGGTTGTACGTATGGGGTGTTGTCATTAAGGTTCGAGAGAATTGTACATTTCATAGGCACTTATTTTTATGCCTGCAGTGTTTATCAAATTATACCTTTGTTAATTCAATGGTGTTCTATATCGTCAAAATCCCTCTTAATCTCGAGCTTGTGGGCTCGAGCTTGACTTTTGGTAGAGAATTGTGTCCCACGTTGCTCGTTCCCCCATTTTACTGGAACAATTTTTATTCCACTGGTATCCATTAGCACTTTTAAAACTGTTGAAATTGCATAGTATGCCTACACCTGCTTGCTACTTTTATCTTTCTACAGGGGCATTTCTGATGCATTGGACCTCACTTGAGAAGATGAGTGTTGAATAATTTTTTATATCACTCGCCACCGTACCGAGTTGCTCCATAAATATCATCTTGCATTCTGTGAACGCTATTTTATGCAGGCGTTTGTGCAGCCCGTGTCTCATGCTGGCATATCTCTTCCTTCGTTAATTTCTAAACAATTTACCACACCTCAGTGTCATCAGACAGTGAACTTACCGCCATAATTTCAAATTTTCGCCAATGAAAAATGCCTACTCTTTGAACTTTATTTTAGTTTGAATTTTGTGTGAGAATTTGATCATAGTACTCAGAATTTTCCTTGGAGGTTTATCGCTTTCAATCATGGCTCAGTTTATAGTTAGATGGTTACGAAGATGTTTTCACGGATTCTTGATTTATCCGTTATATCTCATAATTCGAATTTGTTGAATTTGTGGATCATTTTCTGTTCATCATGATAATTTTGGCACAGAAACCTATTGCAATAATCGGAACTGCTCTATTATAAAAAATAAGCGAGATACGAGGTGATCTCGTCTGTGATCACTGAAGTTCTGAAGTTTCTCTTATATACCAAAGCTAGTTTGTTTCAACTCTCGTGTGTTACATTACAATTTTTTCTCTGTTTTATTTCATGATGTTGTACAATTTTATTTCGATCTGTATTTGTAAAATTTACTTTTTGATATTTGTTGTCAACATGACATTTTGGCTATTTTTAATATACATACGTATTCATTGTTATGACTCAAGGTTATGGAACACCTGTTGAATATAATCATAAAAATGTTCCAAAAAACGCTTAGTATGCTAAATACCAATAAAAGTATAGTAAAAGCTGAAAAATGCTGCCCATCTGGTGAAAAAACCCGTCCGGATTAGTAAAAATTCGAAATATTAAGAATTTTTTGATACCTTCACGTCTATCGATAAAATAGCCCTCGTTAAACTAAATACACTCAAATACTTACGAAACAAGGGTGAACACTCATTGATGACAAAAAATCTTATTCGAATTTCGTTGCTTGACGTACAAATTTTTCACAGAACCTCTTAGGTCATGAATCAGAATCTGGATTTTGTCACGCAATCCTGATGTTACTTACATTTCTTGGTTGGTGTCCAGGCCCAGAAATTTTATGAATTTTGGCGAAATTCAAATTAATGAAGTAAGTATTATTGAAGGCTTACTGAAAACAGTTCATTCACAAAATTGAATTGTATTGAGTGACTATAGACACGCCCCGCCCAAAACTGCTGGGTAAATGATGTAAAAATTTTAAGATGCCCTTTTATTTCCAGTACCTCTCACATGAAATAATGTTATTTTCAGTATCACTGATACCGACTCCCTTAGCTGACAGTTTCGCTATTAGTTTATTGGTATACGGACCCGAGAATTTTTTCCTATCTAAACCGTTAAGAGTGTGGCGGACAGATGGATCAACCAACCAACTGAGCAACAACTGTGTATTAGTATATAGTGAAATTTAACGGGAAATTACTGACTGGCTTTCACACTTTGGTTGATATTCAATTAACGGTGTAAGATGCACATCGTAATGGCTGCCCCTGGCATGTAACAGCGCTTCAACCCGAACATCCTGAAGAAGACGGACAGTTCAGGCAAGAAGCCTGTGCAGTACTGCTGCCTAGCAGTGGGCTCTCGTGACCGCTCCCTCTCCATCTGGTTCACGTCCCTCAAGCGGCCCCTGCTGGTCATACATGATGTCTTCGAGGACTCGGTCAGTTCTGAATAGCCTAAGCTTCATATTTTCTTATTTATTTGGCGAACAAGTCAGGGAATTATTGGTTGATTTGGTGGAATGTACCTCTGTGTTATGCGTTTCTGCGTTGCATGGAAGTTTTGTTAGTGCAGAAAATACAGAATCTAGACTTGGGAATGTGGGCGTAATGATCCTGGTCTGTATATTTGCTACTACCAATCTCTCATTGCATTCTTGACATTAATGAGGCTTAATTTCCTCGCAACCCTCATGTGTAGGCATAGATATTGGTCACAAAAGTGAGCTTTACCTCAAAATGCGCCCATTCACGCGGGGCTAATTCAGGTATTTTTGCCAAGTTATAGGCCATTTGGGGCGAAGGCGTGTTGCGGTTGAAGAAGTAGTCTGAGCCCAGCTGGTGTTGTACTGAGACAGGTCTGTGTTGGTGTTGCAGGTCTTGGACCTGTCGTTCAGTGCGTGCGGTCGCCATCTTCTGGCGGTGTCGAAGGACGGCACCCTGGCGTGCATCAGCTTCTCGGCCCAGGAGATGGGACACGCCCTCTCCAAGGAAGAGGCTGTGAGTCCTTGCTTAGTGGGATATCCTGTGTTCTTGTTCCGTAGAAAATGTTCTGTAATATTCATTTC
>VOMN01122441.1:0-10825 GCA_014899125.1 Orchestia grillus
CTTGTTATAAGCTTCATTTTGAGACTAATTTGAGGTCTGTAGACCAATTAGGTAAAAAATGCAGAGCAGAACATGGAGGGAATGTAAAACGAATTTGGGACAATCGCGCCCCTTTTGCACTGAGGGGCAATTAGCGGGGCTAATTTGCATTTGTTCGGATGGAGAAAATTAAGAGCTTTCGTTTGAGTGTAATTTGAGTTATCTAGGTGGAATACGTGAGAAATAAGAGGTAAATGAACTAATTTCTTCTTAATTCTTGGTACTTTCCAGTCAGTTCCTCCTTCTGTACGCAGGTATGTAGGAATGGCACGCCGGTCCGTTTTGTCGAGAAGGGCACTCCAGTGATCTATCACGCTAAGTATGTAACCCACGGATTCGTGACCCTGAGAATCACCACTTTTTTGCACAATCTAGACTCATGAGAAACTGATTCACCAATTGAACAGAAAACGAGCAAAAGCAGTGCAATTTTTTTTACATTCCTTTCCAGATATGAACTCATACTCTATAGATACAGAAATATACAAGTAATTACTTTTTTAGAAAGAAATGAAAATCAACATTGAATAAATTTTTCGCAAAATAATTCAAACTTTCTGTGAAGTATGAATGATAGTGTTTGTTTTAAGCCCTATTTGGGCACACTGTTTACGAGGATTTTTAAGTTTAAGATAAACCTAAAAATAAATCTTATCTACATTGAATCAACATTACTGCGCGCGACGTTTTCGTCGTTGATATTCAAACCGATTAACAAATAATGAGCGTTTTTCACAAGTCATTACCGTCCCTGGAAAGCAACTTTTCCGTTTTGCACTGTTACCGACATTATCAATAGGGAGGTACTCGGACTCGGAGTTTCGGATGCCGCCTGTGTATCTGTAGTTTCATTATCGGCAGTCTTGTTTGTAAGTTTATTTCTAGATTTTCAATACAGCTGCATGAACCGTATGCACTCCAAACTTCTTATTCATATTTCCTTATTACAGTTGCTATGCATTGTTGAGTATATTTAATCTCTACATATAAGTTACATTATATTATGAGGCTCAATTCTCAGCCATTTAGTTTTCTAATGTAACTTTGTGTATTTTTCAATTCATGCCGGATCAAAGAGAATCTCTTTATAGCAAAATTTTATAGTAAATTTCTTTTTTCCTATCGAATTTTAGAAATTTTGAGTGCAAATATTGAGCTTACGTTATACCAAAGTACATATAGCAGATGTACTAACAGCAAATCAACTGAGTATATTCTAAAGGTTATATGACTTGTAATGGCAAAATTTTGTCAAATATGGATACCTTAACTAAGATATTAGATTACTTCATCAGTTTGGTACCGTTGCCTGTGAGGACTGAGGAGTCCTATTTAACAGGACTTCATTAAATATTTTCGTTATTTATCACAAAATACATTTTTACAAACAGATATAAAATACAGTATTACACTATGGATTGGTTACTGTGACTGTGTAACTACCTATCACCAATTTTTTCTTCAGTTACATGCAGGTACAATTCAATTACATGTTTCTATTGTGAGTATTGTCTATTGCAAACATTGCATATTTTATGCTACTATGCTTTTATGGATTCAACTATCCTGAAAAGCTTAACTTGGAGAAGAAGTTACATGTATCCAATATTGTACGTGGATTGTTTCAAGCTCTCTAAAGTTAAATGATGGGCAAGAACATTGATTAATTGTTAAAATTCTGCTCTAAAGTCAACCTGTTGTTCTTATTGAGTACTTTGGGTTCAAATTACATGTATTTACTGTATTGTGGTCCAATGCACAGTGTCCTTTCATTCTACTGTTTTTATTTAGTACCATTGGATAAAAAAAATTCTTAGCAGCAGAAGGAACATCTGGCCATATTTTCCCATATTCTGACTACTGGTTTTATCATGTTATTTTGTGTAAAATTAACAAACCTATCGTAACCTTAATGGAACCCTTGTAGCAGTCTGTGATGGTGACAAAAGACGGGTGTTTTATAAATCATTTATTATCCCATTACAAGTTCTTTCTTTTTCTCACTTCTTAAAATTCTTTCTTGATTTTTAATCTTAATTTTATTTTATTCATTTTCTGTCTTTATTTAATTTTTCAATTCATTCTGTTCCTCTGGTTCATTTTATTTATTCATCCAATTACTTCCTTGAAATTTGTGGTGAGCTGTGACATGTCTAACATTGTCAGGTATCACAGATACACATGTATACTGAAGCTAAACTTCATACAAATATTTACAATGAACTGTTATTTAAAAGGTAGCTATTTGCATTCCTTATATATATATATTATTGTTATTTAGAGAATATAAAATGGTTAATTATGCATTATCTGCATAACTATGCCCTAACCTAATCTAATGTAACCTGATGGAGACATTGAAGTGGAAGACAGGTTATACAATATAAACTAGCTTTTTTTCAATTTTTGCATATCATAAACTTTTTAAAAATAGGGCTCTACACAAGAAAAAATTCTATCCAGGATGCCAAAATTAAGGTTGCATGATGAATAGGATGTTCTGTGCAGTTAGCCATAGTAAAGTTAGCATTAATGTAGATGGTTACTACTTTCTTATTTAAGCTACTAAATAATATTTGATAATGTAACTAGAAGTTTTGTGAGTTTTCTAATATTCATTATAAAATAGAGAACCAGTAATACTGTATAAATAACTTTTGATCATAAAATGTATTTGCAAGAAGAAAACTAATTCATAATTAGGACCAATCAGGAGGCATAGCATATGCCATAGACAATAGGGTTAGGTTATTTAGGTTATTTAGCTTTGTTTACTATATGCTATGGGGACTAGCAACCTCAGGTGAGCATTGTTAGGTTACCTTGGCAATAGATGGGCCTTTTGGAATTCTATCTGTTGTGCCCCTTTGCTTCTTTCAATTTTCATACCTTCTTTGTCTTTTCTTCCTCTTTTTTAACTTGCTATTTCTATATGCAGGGAATCTTGTGTGGGAACACACCTATGCATAGATTCCACATTCTTTAAAGTCCTTACTAAATGGTCCCTTCTTTTTGCTCCCTTAAGATAATTGCTGGTGGGTTAATGAAGCTTTAAGCTAACTAAAAATAACAATTGGAACAACTAGGATGTATAAGGGAAATTCACCAATTTTGGGTGAAGATTTCAAAATTCACTTTTTGAGCCTACATTGTTCACATATGTGTATTAGAGCATGTGTGTAAATTTCATAGAGCTGCATTGAATGGAAGTAGAGTTATAAAGTAAAGAATTGAGTCAAAAGGTGGCAGTGGGGTCTGGAGGCTTGCTGTCACCACCAAGTTATTACTAACTAGTGAGTGCATCCTACTAAAAATAGCAGGGCAAATGATGTAAATTTCTTGAAATGCTCTCTTATTTACTGTAAATCCGACACAAAATGTTATTTTCAGTATTGCTGATTCAGACTGCCTTCTCTAATGATCTCCCTGATCAGGATTACAAACCTAGGCATTTTCTCCTATTTATATTCTTAAGAATAAGACAGATTGACCAACCAAGCAACCCTGGGGTATTATTATGTAGTGAGATCACTAGTAATTTTACTTGTGCTTTTGTACTTTGTTCCTTAGAAAGATATGCACAAATGCATCAAAATATTTTTTTGAACAATTTTTTGTTTTCAGTAATATTTCATTTATAATTCAGTATTTGAAGGGTCATTCATATAATAAGACCAACTGCATATTGTTCTGGTAAGTAAAATTGAAGGAGTTGTTTTATTATAAAAATTGCACTGAAAATGTCCTCCCTCCAAATCCCTGCATTCCAAANCATCCAAGTATTCAAGTTTTGACTTGCTGAGTGGGTCACACGCACTTAGTAAATCCTATTGAGAGGGTTTTTAAAGGAAATTGTGCGTATTTTCTTTCTAATTCATATGGAATTAAAAATCAGAAATTGTTCTTTCATATACTTCTCAGTAAACATAACTTTACTGAGTGGATTTATTTTTTCAGCTTGTAGGGTTTTGGCCTATAATAATGAAATTAACTAAATGTATTTCATTCAACAGAAAAATTCAATGTGAAGAAATTTCAAATGATAATTTTCTATGTTTCATATGTACTACTAATGGTTAATTAACTGTGGACTTAAATGTATAAGTTTCTAACAACAACCCCCTATTCCCTCTCACTGTTTCTTTGGCACTGTTGTATAAACCACTTGATCTAGAAAAAGGGAGTCCCTTGTAAATGTCATTATTCCTAAAGTTACACTCTACCTGGAGGTTTTCACATTGAAATCTTGAATGACACAAATTGGGCTAAACTGGCATGTTGCAAAAAGATGAGCCTATGTCTTGAGACATGATAATTTGATAAGCCAATTTTGATATCAGCCAAATAAGTAGGTAGCTTAGCATTTTTGCTGGTATTGATCTTTGAAAGAGAGTGAAGAGGACTTGGTTTCAAAGACCTGCTTATTCTCTGGTGCTGCTCAATTGTCAATTTTCCTGGTCATTCCAGGGTTAAATGACCAAGTCTACCATTCAAGTACCTACAGAAGTGTAGTCAAGTGATTGGTTCAACTTGTGCTCTTTTTCATCTGTGTATCCTGTTTATTCCTTATCTATTATATTTTATTACATTATTTTGATGCTGAATTTTTTGTAAAGAACAAATTTATTTTGTTCTGTAATGTTTGTAGAAAACAAAATGTGTGGCCATCTAGGCACCTACTTTTGTCAATCAATTGAACATATCAACTTAGTAGTAAAATTTAACATTGCTCATAAATGTCATTGGGATAACAAGTTTTAAATTATGTAGCTATTACACTAATGTACTCATTTTAATTACCCAGACAAACCAAGAAATTTGTTTACAACTGTAAATTCTGATAATGCACCTTTTGTTCATTATTATACACTTCTCTGAATTCAAGTAAGGATTCTTTTATACTTTGGGCCTTATGGGCCATAGACCAAACATTCATGTTAGCCCTTGGCAATGTTTTAAGGAAGGTATTACTAGTAGTTCTGCTATACTGAGAGGTCTGGACTTCTGGACTGGTAGTTTTGCTATACTGAGAGGTCTGGATTTCTGGACTGGTAGTTTTACTATACTGAGAGGTCTGGGCGTTTGGACTGGTAGTTCTGTGCAATACTGAGAGGTCTGAACTTCCAACATTAGTTTCCTGATAAACCTGTGGAGATCAAGACTAGCTCTGTGGTTCATTAAGTACAAGATAGCACAGCAGATTCCATATAATTAACCATGTGTAATTTTTATTATTGCGGATACTAAATTGCTGTTTTTAAGATGTCAAGCATTTTTCATTAAGGGCACATAAAATATATCTAAATACATTAACATTCTTTTGTGCCTATTCAAGCATTTGATCTAAATATTGTTATTGACTTGAGGTAATAATTTTTTTTTATGCTATTCAAAGCACCTATTGCTTAATTAGGTATGTACTTTCAAATATTTTTTTATAAAATTATGTGGGTTTGTTATCTTTTGAAATTTTCACTTGATGAATAAATAAATAAATAAAAATCTCTTGAACTATTCATGAGGCTTTTGAAAGTTGCATTATTGTAAAAATTGTAAATTAATCTGACATTCTTTTGGTTTTGTACTTATATTGAAATACATTTTTCAGATTGTCCATTCTTCACCATGAGTGCAGTGTACTTGAGAGGGAGACTGCCTGCTTCTGTAGCAGCACTACAGCGGCAGCTGCAAGCTCAACCGAGTGCGACAGGATCAGCACCAGCAATTGACACCATCTGCTCGGGTGTTGGTTCCCTCACAATCTCGAGACCTCTCCTGCAGGTCTCTTCAATCTCGACAAGCTCTACGAGATACGTGAAAGAAATAGAGAGAAGAGTTGAAGGTAATGCGACCATCGTTGAAGGAAAATATGTAGAGTCTCCTTGGAGTGGCAAAGTTGTGCTCAACACACATACAGAAGAGAAAGTGTGTCCTTTGTGTGCTCTCAACCTGAACTTAAAGCACACGGATGTGCTCGTGTTGAGTCAGTTTGTGAGGTCAGATGGTCGTCTGTTGCCCCGCCGTGTGACGGGTCTGTGCTGCTCGCAGCAGTACAAGCTGACGAGGCTGGTCACCATGGCAAAGAAGGCAGGCCTCATGCCTAACTTAGCTCCTGCCAACAGCCACAAGGATCCTGCAAAGCGACGGGGCTCGAAGAAGTTGAATAGATTCTTTGATGAAAGAACCATAGGAGATACAAGGCTTGTTAATGTTGCTCTCTACCGTCAAATTAGATACACCAAGTAAGGCATTGTATCTCTGTTGTGAGTTTGGCCTTTATGAAAGTTAGTTCATTATTTATGACTCATCCTAAAATATGGTATGATGTTTTTCTGAACTATATAGTAAAATTCATTATATTGGTCATCACCTGGCTGACGTACACCTATGGTTATTCTAAAGTTTCTTTAAATATTTTCATTCTTCAAGTTGCTTAGCAATCAAATTCATTTTGAATGCTACATCTTTGGCTTTTATTGTAATCTCAAAAACTAGTGCATTCTTTTTTCAAAGTTTTATCTCGATTTGTATACTTTAATTTCTTACATCTGTCTTTAAATTTGCTAAATGTACTTATATTGAATGCATATATTGTCTAGCAGTACCTACCTATGCTGACCATTCAACATGAATAAGTTAAATTTCTTTTTACAAAATTTGTTTATCTGTTACTACCAACTTATAAAAGAGCGTAGCTGCGACAATTCTATTGTGCTCTAAAATTCAAAAATAAAAAATTACAGAAGCTTTTCTGCTCAACTCCTCTTCAATTTGCACTTTTTTTTTAGTCAAAATGGCGTTGGTCTTGGATAGTTTAGGTATTAGTAATCTGTAAATAGTTTCACAATTTTTCAATTTTTACTTACTATGATACCCATATTTGTAGAAATGTTCACTGCATTACAGTCTTTCGAGGCGTCTCCCATTTTACTTCATACCTTTTTTTGGAGCAATAAGTTTTGCCTTAAGGTGTGTACAATTTTCTAACTCAAGAAAAGATGTTGCCATGAAATGACTCTATAATAGGAGTTGTTTGTGCTGACTTTATTCTACGGTGGTCATAGGAAATAATTCCTGCCTCCCAGCATGACATGAAAATGTTATGCTGTAACCCACAGGTACTTCTTGCCATCGTGGCTATGAGGGCAGGTATTCATTGTACCGTGGTCACTATGTACTGTGGTGCAGGTAATAATTGACTTAACATAATGAATATGAATGTCGACATCTATTGACTTACCAGGATAAATATGAATGTAGATATCTATTGACGAAACACAAGTACTGTATTCCAATTTTCAGAGTTGTTTCCAGTAATGAACACATTGCAATGCAACACATGTGTTCGGTGTATTGATACTAAATTTTATTGGATGCCTGCAGTTACATGAAATTTATGCATGCCTGGAAAATATACTTTCGGGCATGCATATTTTAGGTGAAATGTTTTGAGGCCTCTGGTCAATAATGAAGAAGGTGAGTATAAGCGCCCAGTTGGCAGCCCCAGGGAGCCGCTGTGGAGAGACCCAGCGGTGAAGGGACACCGCACGGTCCCTGGGACCCCAGTGCGGCAGTGGTCGTCTTGTGCTGCTGGTGGACGCTCGCGTCGCTTGAACTCTGTGTCCACGGGAGGGACTCGCTCCTCATGCCAGAGGATTATTGATTGATCAACACATTAGTTATAGGATACGTCATAGGCAATAGGGTTAGGTTAGTTAGGTTTACCTATTCTATGCAAGTCCCCAGGGGGACACTGTATGGGTACCTCAGCTCTAGCTAGGCCCGCAGGAGTTGTCTTTCGTGCCCATTTTGCTTCTTTCCATTTTCATGCCTTCTTTGCTGATTATTCTACATTTTTTCACCCTCTGAATTCTTTATATGCTGCTTCCATGCACAGAGGATCCTGTGCGGGAACACACTTTGTGTATGGGTACAACGCTTGCGTTTTAGGAAAGAAAGAGGATGTTGAATGAAGCGATAAACAACAAACAAGTCACAAGGTCACTTGTATCCTTCTATGTATTTGCTCGATTTTTAGGAATTGAAGGTGTATTCTTATAGAATATTATTTTTCCATGCAATGCTGGCATTATAGTGATGTTTCTTTTGAATTAGTACAATAAATAAAATCATTGATGTTAATAGTTCCTAATTAAAAATATTTTTGTATAACAAGTTAAAAAATTATTTTTTGTGTGCGAGTCTATTATCTTGGAAAATCACAGTTAATTTAAACTCTCTTAAGTTGAATTTCAATGTTAGGAAATACAATGTTTTTACTTATATAAAGGTAAAATTTTTATGCCAATTATTTTTGTATTAATTCATGAAAACAACAGCTAAGGATCCCTGGGGAGATAAAGGGAAAGCACCTCAAACTTTAGTCAATGTAACAGCCACCTTAGTTTGTGATCTCACTTATTCGGACATGAAGTGATGCGGCTGAATTTTATAGAGCACGTTTGGTAGCTCATGAAAGCTAAAAAAGAAAGCCTGAGCTTTCATTTCGAGCTGGGCCACAGTCTGTGGACATGGAGCAAGTGGACAAGATCATTATCAGCTCCCTCGCTGCTATTGGCTGGTGAGTGGCTGTGTGGGCGTGGCTTCACTCTTGCCCTTGACGGTTGCTAACCATTGTTACAGCTTAATCGAGTATGAAGTTCTAATGTTGCTAAGGCTCATTAAAATCATTTCTTGTTAGTTACTGGTGGGGTTTAATTGGCTTGCAAATTCAGGCTGCTCAATAGGCAGGTGTGCAACTTAATGAGTTAATTTTACGTACGCAGACAAAATCACTAGTAAAAATTTTTCTCTGTGATTATTTTTTTTAAAGTGAAAAAAAAATGAACGTAATCTCATCCATGCTTTTGTACCCGTCGTACCAGTCCATAACTGTAGCTGCTCTTCAACAAGTGCAGAAGTTGCACGAGAATGTCTTGTCTGAAACCAGGGTAAATTGCTGAAATTACTCTCCTTAGTATGCTAACATTATCACTTTGAGCGTGAGCATTGATGCAGTAATGATATTTGTGGCCCATATTTGACTTGAGCTCAGCTGACTTGCATGACCCAGTGTGGTGTGCCCCCCTCAGTGAGGTGGAGGTGGAGTCGCTGGCCCAGTTTGGGATGGAGGAGGTGGTGGAGGGGGTGGTGCGGTGCTTGAGGACCATCAGTGCTGAGCAGCACGCCGCGCTGTCCCACAGGCTCCCTCACAACATTGCTCAGAGGTTCAGGGCGGCTGCTGCCATAGCTGATGCTGTCCAGGTCAGTTCTGTACTGCCACGAATTGTTATGATCTTTTTCTTGTTCGTTGACGATATTGCACGAGCTTGTGCTCCCTTACTTGATATCGGTGCTCTCTCAATAAAAACTTGAATTACCGGAAACGAGTAAAAGAGGCACTTGCACACAAAGAACTGAAGTTGTCAGAGAGAGGAGTTTATTGATTGCCTCTCAGGTGCCTTGCTTCTGAAGTGTAGATGTCACTGTTGAATGAGAATGCCGGACTTGACATTTTTCATGTATAAACTTGTGATATTTAGCTGAGCAAGAGCCCTCAGATAGGCAATAGGGTTTGGTCAGGTTTTTGTATCGTATGCTGTGGGGATTTGCGTCCCCTGAGGAGCACTGTTTGGTAACCTCAGCTAAAGATAGGCTTTGACAATATATATCTTTGGTGCACACGGTTTCATACAATTTTCATACCTTCTTCACCATCACTACTTTATTTTTTCTTTCTCTCCATTCTCAACTTACTCTAACTATGCTCAGAGCATCCTGTGTGGGAACACGCCCTGTGCATTCATTCCCCATTTTCTTCATTCCGCTCTAAATGGTTTATCCTTTTCACTTTTTGGATTAAATTTATATGAATAGTGAGCTTTAAGCTGTCAAAAATTACCTAATCTTCAGTTTAGTAGGAACTATTCATATGAGTTGACCCTGTCAGACGTACATGCTGGAAGTCAAGAAGTATCTATGAATTTTATTTAAATCTGTTGAATAAAATTAATAGACTAAATAACGTAGCTCTTTTAACCAAAATTATTACTGAGAAAGTTGACAGCTTCGAACCTCTGAACCGAATGGGCTAAATCAATTTGAATTTTGTCTTGAATCAGTGCTAAACTACTGCCGCATGTGTACTAGTTGAAGCTTTATCGTTAGTTTTCTCCTAGTGTTGTGGTAGTTCCTTATATTTGATTTATTCATTTGCATTAAAGGAGTTTTTTTCATGGTAAATACCTAGAAAATCTGTCATTTGACTAGAAAATCTTTTTTTATCAAACTTTTTCAGTTCATAAAGCAGCCCAAACTTGCACTGAAGCAAGAATAACTTTTGTGCTGCGGTCGGGATATTGCCCTCGCGCCTTCATTCTGTTGTTTTTGGGACAATTGTTGAATTCTTGAGGTGCCCTCTTATTTACGGTAACTCTGACGTGAAATAATGTTATTTGCAGTATCCTTGATACGGACTGCCTTAGCTGACCGTCTCGCTGATTCGGAATACGGACTCGGGAATTTTCTCCTATCTAAATCTTTAAGAGCGTAACAGAGAGACGGACGGACCAAGCAAGCAAGCAACACTGGGCTGTTATTATATAGTGGGATGCTATCCTCAGCTCTGTTCAAACACTAGCTGCAGCTGTATGCATAAGTATGTTTGTTACGATGCTGCATTTAAGTTATGCAAATTGAGCCGTGTCTTAATGAGAGTGGGTGTCAAATCCGCGTCTAACGTGACGAGTGGAGGACCAATACGGTGCTCCATGGCGGGGGAGGGGGG
>VOMN01122443.1:4383-43354 GCA_014899125.1 Orchestia grillus
TGACTATTATCCCGTGCACCTGTTGACTATTATCCCGTGCACCTGTTGACTATTATCCCGTGCACCTGTTGACTATTATCCCATGTACCTGTTAACTATTATCCCGTGCACTTGTTGGCTATTATCCCGTGCACCTGTTGACTTTTATCCCGTGCACCTGTAGACTTTTATCCCGTGCACCTGTTGACTTTTATTCCGTGCATCTGTAGACTTTTATCCCGTGCATCTGTAGACTATTACCCCGTGCACCTGTTGACTTTAATCCCGTGCACCTGTAGACTATTACCTCGTGCACCTGTTGCCTATTATCCCGTGCACCTGTTGCCTATTATCCCGTGCACCTGTTGACTACTAACCCGAGCAGTCGACTTAATTTGAAGAGCTCTACACATCCCCTTCAGCCCCCACCCCACACACATGTTAGCGTAGTCGAGCACGACCAGGTCCTTGGCAGTGCCTGTGATGCCGTCGTGGTGCTGGAACAGCCCCAGTGCCTTGTGGGCTTCCGTGAGCTGAGCGTGCAGTCGCTCCGCCACCGTGCCCGCGATGACGCTGTCGCTGCTGCCGATGGCCATGCAGAACAGAATCTCCGCCGCCCTGTACAAAAAATGCCTTCACTCACAAAGGACTAACTTATTTTCTAAATAACGTTTCCCTCCTTGATGCGAGATGTTACGTTTAATTTATCCACGAAAATAGTTAGCCATACAGCTATTCTACACCACATAACATTATTTTCCCAAAAAACTGTTCTTTGCACAAAATACACAGGGCGTTGAAGAGTTAAATATTTACGTCATATTTACAATAGTAGTGTGAACAGCTCTCTCAGTGATCTGATGGCCGAACAAGAGGCAGGTAACTATGCTACCACAGGAAATTAGTATACTCATTTAAAAAGATTTTTTAAGATTTGGAAGCGCCCCCTCAGACGAACTAAGCGAGGCTGCAGCGTCTACAGAAAATACAGACCTGATTTTGGCAGCGAGCATGCGACTCCTGGCCTTGTAGTAGGGCCGCGAGGTGAAGTAGCCTGTCCAGTAGTTGTCGTCCCGGTCCGAGTAGCTGAAGAAGTCCCCTGCCAGGGACGGGAAGAAGGTCTCTTCTTCGTCCCCTGCGTTGCCGGGCTGCTGTTGTGGCTGCTGCTGCAGCTGCTGGGTGCTGCGGCTCTCCTCGCGCAGAGCATGGAAGTACTCCGACAGGGTACCGAACTGCGCCTGTAGCGGGGAGAAAATATGCGCAATAATCACCACTAATGATGCCCAAGTTCGCAATATAAGAAGATAAGAGACAATAATAACCACGTTCACAACAAATAAAGAGACGATAATAACCACGTTCGCAATAAGAGAAGCTAAGAGGCAATAATAATCACGTTCACAACAAGAGAAAACCTTTTCCGTTTGTGTGAGAGGGTTCTTTGTGCGTTAAAATGTAGTCATAAATGCGAGGAATTAAGTACCTTGATTATAAAGGCGAAAGTTATAGCGTTGATTCTCGCTTTCAATAATTTTATCGATACAATTAAACTTCCCAGGTTCATCATAAAATTTGAAATGAATACGTTACAAAAATGACTTATTTTTTCCCTGAAGTTTAGTTGGTCTTGTGATTCAGTATTGCAGAATGAATAATTTCATTCAGAAACTTTTCCTCACAATTAAAAACTTGTCTTTTTATGTAGATTCTTCTTTTTATCTTACACGTGCGACTGCCTGTGGCATCGGTCACTGGGTACAATGAGAGTTCAATGGAAGACATGTGCTGTGGCACAAATGAAGCTCAGCCTCTAACGAGAGTACTGTCGCACCACAAAAAAATGGAAGAGAGGCTGATGCCCATTCACCTGCATGTTATATTGCAAGACGAATTTTTCGCTCGCATGTATACTTATTCAAGACTAGTGAAAAGCAACACACACGCCTCAATCTACACCACACATTTCTTATGATGTCACTCGTACACAGACGCCCTTCTCCTCTAGAAACGCATACTTTATCCATAAAATAAAATATATTTATAGGACTGCACGGGCAGCAGCCTTTCCCCCAACATGCCTATCTATCGTCTCCTTGATGCCATACAAGAAGCACCAGTACATTGTAGCACGTACTGATACGGCCTGACATACCGCTCATTGTCTACAAATGCCACTCAATAAAAATCTGCAAATAGCAAGTAAAGTTCTCTACTGGGTAGCCATGAAGGCCATTGGGGCCGGTGCTTACACCTGGGTCACGTAGCATTAAGCGGGACAGAGGATCACATCAATTCCTGGACAGAATGCTAGTATGTTGGTACCCGTTTCACTTGGGTGCGGTGGGAAACACCAAGCGCCAGGTGGACTCGAACTTGCGACCACTCAGACCTGAGTCGAGCATTTTACCCACAAACCCACCCATCCAGGCCTATTTGTGCATAGTAGTACGTCCTGATACAGAATACTCCCTTACGGATCCAGTCTTCATCTCTAGGATGACCTACAATAACCACCTGCACTTTGCGGTACGTCCCAACACGGCCTTAAAAACTGGTTTTATTTCGTTTTTATATTTCAATCATAAGTTATTCGCATGCAAAAAGTGAAATTAAAACCCTCTCTCCATCTCCCGGATATTCAACGATATTTGTGCGCACGTTGCCAGTGAGCACCAATACCACCTTACATTTCAGTTACACACCCAGTTTCCCTCTCCAGGATGCCCCACAACAACCACTCACACACCATTGTACGTCCTAATACGGCCTCACACTAACACCTAGAATACCTTGACGACATACCTTGAACACACCCACTCATTGTCAACAACAAGCCCCAGAATAACAACCTGCACATTGTAGTCAGAGTGGGCGTTCATGTGGTCGAAGAGGCGCTGGTAGTTGGTGAACTGGGCGTCCCACTCGTCGCTGGTGTCATAGCGGAAGTCGTCACCGAGGGGCACGAGCAGCACGTTGGTGCGGTAGAGCTGCGCCTTCTTCCGGTACTGGTCCAGTAGCATCTCCGCCCTGAGAGGGTGGTGTAGGGGTGGTGAGGCCGTGGTCATGAAATACTGCTGCTCGCAAGAGCACGTGAGCACTGCGCATTCTTTCTGAACTCCTGATGAGCGCATTTAATTTACCTCCTCAACTAAGCTCCCTGGTGTGCATGCATGTAGAGCTGATCTTTCAAGTTTTTATAAAAATTTTCATTTTGGTGACAAATTGGACTAAATCAAAGTCGTGTTTTCAGCGAGTTAAACCGTTGCACCCGAGAACGCATCAAATGACTGAATTGATTGATTTCATTATTATTTGGTTTAAAGCTCGCTATCCACATAAAATGTGATCCAAAGAGAGCGAAAAGAAGGAAACATCTGGATAGACTTTCAAAAATATGAAATCTAGGCACAAGTGTGTTCCCACACAGGATTTTCTGCGCATAGAAACGGAAATTTAAGAAGGTAGAGGATGGAAAGATAAAGAAAATTTAGCATGAAAGGCATGAAAATGGAAAGACGCAAAATTGACACGTAAGATAGAAGTCCCGAAGGCTTATCAATAGCTATGGTTACCTACCAGCGCATACGATACAGCCCCTGTAGTCTCCAGTCCCCACAGCACACGATGGACGATGGACTAACCTAACCTGACAAGCTCGAGCGCGATGGCAAAACGGCCCTCGTTGTTTCTAAGCGCAAGCACAACCAGGCCAGCAAGTAACATCTTTCACGAGTTTTGAAAATTGAACTTTCAAATGAAGATCTTTTTGCTATACGTGCTCTGCTCACCGACCTTTCTGCGCTCTGCCCACAGCGCTACCCTGCACATTTACTCCTTTACACTCGTAGTGCACAGCAGCACTGAACACTGCACAGCAGCACTGGAAGAATCACGCGTAGCCATTGCGATTCTTCCAAGTTACAAGTAATTTCTGAGATATAAATTGTAAATCAAACTCTGTAAAAAAAAATTAAAAAGAGCTGAGAGACATTAAAAGTTTTCATTGATGTCACCAAACTTGTATGCACTGACACAATAGGGCCCTGCACGTCCAGTACCTCTCCCTCAGACACACCCAGACCTGCCACCACACAACTCCACCACGTCGTCAGCGCACACAATATTTGCCAGATCTGACCAGACTGGGTCTTCTTCTTCAGTTCAGTGAGGGTTCTGGTTCCAAATCAGATTGGTGACCAGAGAGTATAGGGTCGCAACATACAGGTTGTCTCGAGAAAATATACCCTCTCTATGACCGCCCATGACTCACACATGCATTTAATTTTGATTTCAATGTTTATTGGTATAGACGCAAGTGTAATGAGTAGAATAAAAGAACAGAACATTAGAATAATATGAAAAAAAGTTTAGTGGAACCTGAAACAAGAATATACGAATAATGCGACGCCAAAGAGTCACTGTATATTTAGACACTCGAAATATCAAATAACTGCATTATGCGCAAAAAATTCCCGGACATGATACAGGCAAACACAAGCCCGTAGTGTCGGGCCAATCAGAGAGCTGCTGCCCACCTCGTCTGGACGTTATGCGGCGTGATTGGCTGGGGCGGCACCCGCCAGGGGCACGTGACCCGAGAGCCCGGCAGGCGCTTGAAGTCAAACTGGCAGCACACCTTGGGGTCCGGCCCGCAAGTGTGGGGCACGTCGTAGCTGTAGAACGGCATCATATGGCACAGGATCTCAGTGCTCGACTCCGGGTCTGCGGCAGACAGAATGGCGTCAGTCTCTTTCGGTTTCGTTATGGTTGGTCCTACTTTTCATTATGTTGTGGGTAACCTTGTCTTCCATTTTTTTCTACCTAACACCCCGATTTCCTTTTTGTTCTATCTAACCTTGCTTTCCATTCTATTATACCTTAATTGTGATCTGCACAGCAGCCTGTTTTATCAACATATGTATTTCAACTGCTAGGAGAAGTCCAAAAATTTGAATCACTCCAAGTTGAAATTTAAAGCGTTTAGACCAACACACGCTAAGTCCGTTAATAGGAAGGTAACGAACACCAGAAATACACCAAGATTACACGAAGGCAGGCAACAAATTGGCAGTCTTCAAATCGACTGAAGAAGATGAACGCACAGAACGGCTAAGAGAAGTGAGCAAATGTGCAGTCAGAAGAGCAGCAATGTACTGAGAAAATGGCCGTGAGCACCTGAGTGTGGAGCGTAGTCTAGCAACACGGAGGCTGAGGAACGCGTGCGCTAGGCGTACTTTACAACGCCACGAAATTCAGTTAAATAAAAAGTTCGATGTGTCGTTCTCGAGCAAAATGCTAGGACAATCTTTTCAGAGATGAAGAGTTCAGAGGTTCATTAGAGAACAGAAACCTCAAGATCTTTTCAACGAGCGCTCATGGTTCACGTTTGAACAATTCACGTTGCCAAACACGCTTAGTTTGGAAACCACACACGAATTACGAGGACTGTGAGCAANAGCCTAACGCGTGGGTAACACAACGCAATGATAGCAACTCAGAGCAAGAAATGGACCTGAAGACGGCCTCACCCCAAGCCTGCCTCCACCGGAACTCGAGGTTCTGGTTGGCAGCGAAGTGTTTCTTGATGGCGTAGTGGGTGCGCTGGACCAGCATGTTCTCCAGGCCTGACCTCTTCAGCACGTAGGCCAGGGTGGGGCTCACGCCAAATGGGTCTATGGACCAGCCGTTGCTGCGCCGACATCGCATTAGTTACACGAGGTACGAAATTAAATTTAACTTTCCTACGATATGATCATCACTTATTGGATCAATTTGACGAAGTCATACATAAAACATTTCTGAAAAACTCCACGTCTGTTTAATTAGAGTTCGGATACCATCCAGCTGCATATGCTGGTTTCAAATACACAAAAAACTAAAGCATAGACCCAAACTTTCGAATTACTCAAGAGCTGTCGAGCCTCTGGTGAGAAACAAGAACCCAATAACACAGCCCAGATACATAATTAATTTTAAAAAAATTAGCACAAAACTCACTGTAAACATCCCGACAGGCAAAAATGCGAAGATAAACTAGACACGGAATGCCATCATCGAGGTGAGGAAAGTTCCTGTCACGGTGAGCCTCATTGGCAGCCCCCTGGAGGGCACACCAGGCAGACACACACCAGACACACACCAGGCAGACACACACAATAGACACACCAGACACACTCATGGACAGACACACACACAATACACTCACACCAGGCAGACACACAATACACACACCCAAGCAGACACACACACAATACACACACACCAGGCAGACACACACACAATACACTCACACCAGGCAGACACACACACCACCAGACACTCCCCCTCGCCTCACTTGGGCCTGACATTGAGGTGGGTGCGGAGCCACTCGTGCCCAGTGACGAGCTGGTCGATGATGGCCCAGTAGTGGGACACTGCCTCGTCGGGCATCACCCAGCCCCCAGTCACGATCTCCAGCTGACCGTCTGCCACCAGCCTGCAACACATGTCACCACAACCAAACATTACCTCCAAATTTGGCCACTGCACCACATGTCACCTCTAAATTTAATGTCTTCACCACACATCACGTCTAAAATTAACTTCTTCACCACACATCACCTCTAAATTTAATGTCTTCATTCCATAAGACTTCCAAATTTAATTTCTTCACCAAATATTACATCTAAGTTTTAACTTCTTTGGCGCATATCATCTCTAAATTCAAGTTCTTTTTGCCAGAGTTATTGGTGATGGAACTCGACAAACTCGTACATTACGAATGAGTAGCAAATGTGATTTAGGTAAGTATTTTTGGTGAATGAATGAATAAATTGATTAGTTTGTCTGGCAATCAATGCTTCACAAATAATGAGTGGTTACCATCTCACAGTAATAATACATACATCTAATTACAAGATTTTCAGCGACTCACAGGTATAAAGAAATCGATTGGAGTAGCAACTAAAAATTGAATGGCTCTTCACCATGGCATGAAGTGATCCACCTTAGACACTACAGTGAAACATGCACGCGAAGCTGGCTAGACGGATGCCCAGTGCTGAATGATGTCACGTCAGAGTACGACGGGAGACGAACGGAGCTAGCGTGGGAGTGCAGGCCTACTCGGGACGTGATCAGCGCTAAGAATCCTTCGATAGCGTCCCAAAATTTCCAAGGATACAACGATATCAAGCACAAGCAAACTCCTTAGTCACCCCACAGGACCCCTCTGTTAGGTCAGCAGCTGCGGGAAGGAGCGATATCCACGTCAATTAAATAAATGAATAGATAATAAATTATCCACAGGGCCTGTGATTCAGGTACAAAACCAGCCTGCCTCGAACAATTTCATTTACAGCACAGTCATCTTGAGAAATTAAGTGGTTCATCAAGTTGGAGTTGGGATCATATCAAAGTCGGACGTTTTCATCTTAGTGTCAGTTCAAGAATGCTACAATTGCTGAATCATTCTCGGGTTAACCCTTCCGCTGCCGAATATTTTGTTCTTCAAATCTGATTTTTTTGCTGTTATAGCCATAATAAATGTCTAGTAAGTCATTAGGGAAATGTAAATGCAAGATAAAAATCACGAAGAATCAGGTAATATGTCAGGCCTAAAAATAATTTAAGATCAATTGTCCCATAGAGACTTCATAACGAAATCATACACCCCAACGGATATATGTACAAATTTTGTGGGGACGTATGACCCTAATGGCAGCACAACGGGTAACAATAAAACTACACTAAATACGGAGCTCTGGCTTCCTCCACGCACACACCAAGTAACGCTCCCAGCAAAGTTCCAGAACACGTTCAGGAGAGATGGCTGCAAACACCCGCACACAGGGTCATGGAACTCACTGAGTGACGTCATCACACCACAATTATAGACAACTTATCACATAATCAAGTGTAATAGGTACTCAACCATCTGTAATGATACTTCACTACTTGTACTTGTTACTACACTGCAACTGTCGGCCGTCAGCACACCGTAACTGTCATTGGCACACCACACCATAACTGTCGTCAGCACACCACACCGTAACTGTCGTCAGCACACCACACTAAGACTGTCGTCAGCACACCACACTAAGACTGTCGTCAGCACACCACACCGTAACTGTCGTCAGCACACCACACCGTAACTGTCGTCAGCACACCACACCGTAACAGTTGTGCCACATTAGCTACTGCCAAGCATGCAAGGTATCCCACACTGCGGTCGTTCAACACTGATGTTGTAACTCAAATTTAACGTTGTTATTAAGTTGACGGCGATGATTTTGAGGACTCTTGCAATGATTAATTTTTGTATCTGGGAATAAATCTTTCATTGCCAAACCTGCAGTGCGACTTCTTTGATAGATTCAATTTTACTGCCAAGAGAGTAAAAAAATGAAATAGGGAAGCAATGCGCACACGTGTACCTATATCTCAAGGGCATGCCGATGAGATCAACATTAATTGCTCTCAAAATTCTCAAGGAGAGGAATTATGAAGAAAAATTATACTCCCATGTTATCACGAGGATGCATTTCACTTGGAAATGTTTCTTACGGTTTGCCTAATGTTTTATTAACCTCCATCGATTCTGATTTTTGATCAAAGACTCAGAACACTGAAACTAAACGTTCTCCAAGCTCTCCATCCCATTTTTTTTTGTGGTAATTCCGAGTCCACGAACGTAGTCACGAGAAGACATCAGAAGAAAGCAAAGCACAAGTCATCACTTAGCTTAATGCGCCCATCAAATAAAAACTTACAAGCAACACAGAAAATGCTAATCAAATTGGTCATGTTCATCAAGGGAAATGTTTCACAGACCAACTCCATCATCAGCTCAGCAAAGCATTTCTGCAACAACAACAAAAGAAAAAAGAGCAGGAAAACAAATCCAAACGACAGAGTGGGAGCTCACTTTCTGACGGTGTTCTGCACAGTGGGCGTCTGTCGCTCCCACCACAGCGAGAAAAAGGAAATCTCGGCCCAGATGAACCGGCGCCGACTGTCCTCCGGCAGTTTACGCGCCATGTTGTCCAGGATGTGTGACGTCTGTTCCGTGAAGTAGCGCTCGAACGTCTTGATCCAACCTGGACACAATCACCACATTTTCTAACAATATCTTGCAGCATATGAAACTATTACTCTACAGAAAACATAAGCTACAACTCACAAAACCATTGCTACACATCATGCAAAGTGTGATTCTAGGGAATGAATATTTATGTTAGGCTCATTTTCTTAGGCCAAGGGGCTCACATTTCTGTGCCTTGTCAAGTGGTATTGATATTGACTGCAGCACTTCAGTGAGTCCGACTATGTATGTCGCATCAAAAGAGAAGGGACCATTTGGGATGGAGTCTAGAAAATGAGGAATCTTTGCACAAGGTGTTTTCTCACACAGAATACCCTGCACATAGAAACAGCAAGTTAAGAATGTGGAGTAAGAAATGACAAAGAAGAGATGGCAGAGATTCGAAAATTGAAGGAAATAAACTGGGCACGAAGTTCAAAAGACTGAGGTTTAGTTAATTAACAGCACCCTTCTGGAGTCGTCAGTCCCCATAGCATACAACAGATAAACCTAACTAACCTAAACCTATTGCCTAACCTACGCCTTCTGAGGGTTTTCAGTGCGTAAAAAATAAATAGGGGCGGAAAAATTCTTCAATATAGGTTTTCAGGCCCGTAGTTAAGTATTGGTAGTAATCTCCGTGGATTTATAAACAAATTTTTCTAAATCTTTCTGCAAAGAAAGCACTATAGGGTCTCAAATTACACTCGGCTCCGCAAATCGTACAATGCTATTACCTGCTTCATGCTCTTCCCTACGGTACCATATCCAGCAGAGCGAAATGCATGTTTTGTGGTACTTTGGTGTAGTTCGTTAGTTAGTTAAAAGCTCCCTAACCACATGGAATATAATCTCAAGACAGAGAACAGAAGAGAACATTCAGAAAGGACTTTTAAAATGACAAAACAACGATATATGACCAATTTTCATTCGGTTATCATGGATTCGTATGAACGTATTAAAAAACGTGGAATTCATTCACCAATGTGGTCTCATACAGGATTCCCTGTGCATAGAAACGGCAAGATAAGAAAGAAGAGAAAGAAAAGATAAAAAATAATCAGCAAAGTATGAAATGGAAAGAAGCAAAGTGGGCACAAAGGATAGAAGTCCCGAAGGCCTAGCTAGAGCTGAGGTAACCTAACAGTGTCCCCTGGGGATGCCAGTCCCCATAACAACCCTAACTAACCGAACCCTATTACCTATTACCTATTGCTTATCTTATGCCCTCTGAGAGGCCTGTTTTGTGGTACAATTTCCAAATTTTTTATTGTATTTGAGATACAGACAGAATTTTGAGTGATGTTTCATCCAATAATTGAAAATATCACCAAATGTCCAAATAGGTATGGATCACCTACGTACTGTCAAATTTTGTGTGATACACACATTGTTCATTTTGCTTAACAATTAATAAAATTAGATGTATTTTACCCCACTGAAACGAATACTTAAGGCATAGTAAAATGCCGAATACTATAGTGCTGATGAGGGGCAAATTTCTCTAAATATTTAAATTTAAACTTCATACATGGAATTTGAGCTCATTGTATGTGAATGATTAAATAAACAGGATAAAAACAGTCATCCAAGTCCTATATATCTAGATGTCAAAATATTAGATAGCACATTAGTCACGCAAAATAACATAGCATAATATAATGGAATATTTTATATATATTGTATCTAAAGAAACATGAAGTTCTGATCAATATTTTGAATAACCCCGTGACTACTCAAAACCAGTCTGGATTGCGCCTTCCCAATCCAGCAACTTCTGGACCTGTAGCTCGCCAGACGGTAAAAAATTCCGCCAAACTACAAGCGATCCTTAAATGAGCACCAGCACCCTAAAAGACAACAGCTTTCTTTTGGGAAACTTGAAACCCATTAAAGTCAATCTCTTCACTCATATCAGCAATGTCAGCGGGAAGTTTTGACAGATTACATATGTTGCCAAATGACAGAAATCAGGAAAATCAGAATTTGAGAGGTTAAACCAGTAATGTATTAGGCCTACAAGGACGAGTAGTACAACAGGGTCCAATTCCTAGAGCTGCTGCTACTTCTCATACAAAGCAAAATGTAGCCTTATTGAGGATGTACACAAGACTGAAGCTAGTTTCTATACAAAGCTAAACGCAGTTTAAATAAAGAAAGTAACATAGTCGTTATAGGGTTAAACACAAACATAACAGGCCAAAAATGACTCGACAAGTAGCCAGGAAGTCCAGCCCCCAGGCATTGACCATGGAGCCTCACCAGGGTCGCAGTGGGAGTGTGGGATCACAAACACCTTGAGGGGCTTCTCAAGGGACCACTGACTTCGGTCGTACGTCACATCCCACCCCTGCTTCCATGCACCCCCATCAGGGTTCTCAAACGGCAGCGACTTTACCACTTCTTCCATCTGACAAAGAAGAATATTATAGGTTTTTGCACTTCAGATTAGCCAGGTTTTTCGCGTGAAGTAAATCGCATGCATGCTAAAAGCGAGCGTAAAAAAGCAGTGTGAATAAATCAGGTACATGGTGATCTTTAATGACGAGTACAAAAATGAACCTTCATCGACTTTTATTATATCAAACAGAATTTTAAAAACTAAGCATCCATAAAATTTTGAGGTACACCAGTTTTATTTGACATCATAGTAGCCTTAGTGGATACTTAAAGGGGAGAGTTTACCGTAATAAGCTGACAAATCTACCCCAACTCAAGGCATCCAATTGAGGCAGAAATCTGGCAAAATGGACAAGAACTAACTAATACCTTAATGAACAGCTTCCACACATGAATAATAATGACAACCCCCTAGCGCTATTCTGAGTCACCCAATTCCAGTCTGAATTATTCCTCGATAACATGTGTTCATTTCTGACCAGAATGTCGACAGATGAAGGTGCAGCCTGGGCAAAGGAACAGTCCTCCTCGGTGAGGCGTGCCACAGAGATGTTGAACACCACAGCAGCGTCTTGCAGCGACGGCACGGCGCTCGCTGCCCCCATGGCCGGCTGCCTGCTCAACACAAATGATTATACATGGTGTCACATAAAGTGCTGTCTAATTTAATTATCATTGAGTGTTTACTATATCTATATCAAATAATTTTATATCAATGTCTATTAATGAACCCCGGCATATTTATATGGTTAAATTTGTTTTAAATGAACATAAAAAACACATTGATTTATTTGTTGCTTAGTTAATATGAATTGCATATCATTCAACAAACACATAATGATTAACCATAGTGTGGTACAGCTCACACAAATAAAACAGGACACAGATGAGAGCTGTGCAGACGTCAGGAGTCAGCAGTTCATTCTAAAAATTTATTACCCGTATGTAATGTCCAATTGACTGAGCACTACAGTCAACAAAAAAAGAAAATCAAAAAACTTCTCTCCTGATGGATGTGCAAACACTATTTGCTTCATGGATATAAATCTATGAAGCCCTAAAAGCCTAGTAGCTTATTTGATAATAATGAAATAAACTCAAAAGAAACACTAATTGTAGGCTAAAATAAGCTCCTAGACTTTTAGGGCTTCATGGATATAATTCCATGCAGCAAATTGTGTTTGCACATTTATAAGGAGACGAGTTCTCCTCATCACAAAGGCATAGAACTTTTGAGTAAGTTTCAACCCCTTCATTAGTACTTTTTATAATAAATTCCAAGCATTTATCAATAAAAGAAAGAATTACAGATGTAGTAAGTCAGAATTTAAAGTTGCATCTATCTAACTTACAACAAGTAACTACAAGTGTACCTCACTATATTAAGCCGTACTTCATGATATTTTCTCGTACGACTGCCATTGATTTATCACTTTTTTCTGTAATGTAACCCAACCGAATACCTAGAAAGGTACACCTGTACCTTTAGTAAGATTTAAGCCTTTTTTTATTTTTCCCATTTTAATGAGCACAATAATTTCAATGTAGTCTTTTCTGAATTTAGCACCAGTACAGTATGTTTCTATCCTCTTCAACTGTTGCTTTCTATCAATGTTTTCATTTAATAACAAACATTTTCATTTCCAAAGGTTACAATGCCAAGTTAATAATTAGATAATATAAGTATAATAAAACAAACTATGAATAAATCAACAAACACACGTCATTCTAGCACGTCAAAAGGTACCCAAACAGACAAAAATACATGAAAATAGCCACATAAGAAAGAATAAAGAATTACTGTGATATGAGAAATTCCTGTATAAGAACTCACTTTATTCTTGGATGCAGTAGTAGAGGATCAGCATCGGGTAAGGCTACAGAATTAGGGCCATTGATTTTCTTGAGAAGCCCATGAATCTCGTCTATTGTTTTGTGATTCAATGAAATATCTGCCTCCAATTTCTTGAGACGCAGCTCCAGGGAATCAAAACCCTGAAAAAATAAAGTTGAATTACAAAGAAGTAAATAAATGTCAGCAGTCACAAATAAAAATAAGTTGCTTTTTTATTTAACATAGACCTATTTGATTTATGCTAAGCCCTATTGGGGCCAAGCTCCAATTTAAATAAAACTTATTTCTACTGTCAATTGGTACTGTGCTCATAATGAACAATCATAGCACTTGGAGAGAGATTTAACAATTTCACATGTAAAAATTAATCTAAAATTTCATTTCTGGCAACATAACTTTTCTACTTTTCACCTATATTTAAAATGTCTTGTCAGTGGTCATGTTTTCTCAATGAAGAAAGAGAAATTACAAAAACTTTATCAAATACATCATACACTTAAGTTAGCTTAATATTTACAGACTGTTTGGATCAACATTCAAGAGGAATAAAAAATAAAAACTTGACTGTTCAATTTTATACCAATAGATAACATATGGCAAAAGATGAGTAACAGTTGAAACCCAACAAGTTTACAGGTCAACTTAGTTTTCTACAAGTGTCTGCTAAAACAAGAACTGAATTAAGAATGCTTTAGTCTTTAAAGCAATAGTGCTTGAAGGTTGAAATAGGTTCTATTGAACAGAGCAAGACTTAAAACTCTATACAGTACCATACATACAATTATAGCATGTACATAGGGACATCTGAAGAACTTTTATTTAATTTATGGTTTATTAGCTACAAGAAAAATGCCCCAATTAATAGTCAAATTGAGAAAATTTGTGACAAGAAATAATTAACCATGGGTCTACAATCACATAAAAATCAGTTTAACCAAATATGCTGAGTGAAGTGTACACAGCAAGTAGATAATTTATTGATAACCATAATAACCAATTTCTATGATAAAGGTAAATATCAAGTCCAGTGATGGTCATGTCAAAAGTTGAACATGAAAATAATACAATTTTGAATCTAGCTCTTTTTAATAAAAGCTATTTACATCTACCAATAATAGTTTAAAAACTGTAGCATTTTTATATTGGCTATACTTTTAGCGCACACCCTCTACATAGCTATGCAGATCACGCTTGCAACTAGTTATGTAACAACAAATATTTACTCAAAAGTACCGGGTATAAATAAGCTTTAACAAGGCATATAAAATTGACAAATAGCTCAAATATTTCTCATATACCCATTGTGGATAGTCTGAATATCAGTGTACACTGTAAACCATATGGAAAGATGTAGTGTGAAGTACCTATGGCATGCAAAGCAACCAGCAACATATGAGGTTACTTGTCTTCTTAGAGAAAAATAAATTTGCAGCTCACCACCTGCAAATGGCAAAGTTACTTATCTCATCATGGTAAATTTATGGCTAGCTGTTTGGAAATATGGATACCTAGCTCATTATAATACCTTAAAGTTATGGCTAGCTACCTGAAGCTGGTGAGGAACAGCAGAGTTGTTATCAGAAGGTAGGCTGACAATCTGGTACAGCAGCAGTAGAGTGGCCAGCACAATGGCTGTGCCAAACACAAGAGAGGCTTTGAACCTCATCTTGCAGCTTTCTGGCTTAGCAGTTGGTTCACTTGCACCAGTTAAAAATGCTAAAATAAACTTACCTATACAACTAAATTACCTGAAGAACAAGACACAGAAAATTAATACAATAATAGTATTACTTTGAGATGGCCCTTTAATAGTTATATTTTATTTTTTGCTTTACTGAAGACTTAACCTTCAAATTCCAGATCTGAGGCTCGCCAGACTCAAACCCAGCTTGTCCCATCCATTTTCGATGGGTAGACAGCATTATTGCATCCAAGTCTTTAGCAGTAGTTGAAATTCTACCCTTAAGTGTAAATGTTTTAAAATTGTTTGAATATCTTTTCCATCGTGGTTCAAGATTTCAATGGTTGCCGAATGATAGACTTCTCAATCTGCAAGGTCTAGCCAGTAACTTACGATACAGATGGGCTTTCATGCATTATCATACTATCACTTGGGCTTCTAAATTAGGATTTCTTTATAAAGTCTATGTAACCATATTCACGGTTAAGTTGATCAGTTAATTTAAAGCAATACATTGATGCCTTCACACCTACATGTCCAACACTGAGTCAGGCCAGGGAGGTTCCAATAGCTAGAGACTTAATGGCAAACCAGGTCCACCTCCCTACTGTATCTTTTACTTGCACGAGGAAAAGCTTATTTTGTGGAATTCTGGCTTTGTTCCATGTAATGCTCCAATGGAATTGAAAGGTATTGTGCATCATACTTACAATTTCCTCCCTAGAATAGGGTATGAGAGCATGGTAGCAATGCAAGTGGGCCTCTAGATGCCTGGTCACCTTCCTCATTCCCTATTGTACCCTTGTGACTCAAGACAAATGGAAGTTTAATATGATGGATAGATACAACTTGTCACACAAGGTTAATGAATTTATCTAGAATTTTATGGATCAGTGGGATATAGGTTTACAACTTTGTGCCCCTAATCAGAGATAATGAGCATAATGAACTCTGAGAATACAGCATAGTCTTCATGCTGATCATTGTTTTGAAAAATCTATGTTAAGGCCTCATTAATGGCAAAGAGGTTGCATTCCATCATTTGGAACCAGAGGTGAAGCTTCTAATTTAAAAAACTCCTCTTGAAGGAATCCCAACTGCTGCAGAAGCAGATCAAGAGGTTTCAGATATGAGGGACCGACCACTGAAAATGCATGGATGGCTAGAGAAAGTGGTAAAGTTGTTACTGAAGTTGGCAAGAAATTTGTCCAAAAATGATCTATATTGAACCAAGATGGGATGGAAGAAATTGGGGATGAATATTGGAATGGAAAAAAGGTAGATTATAATTCATAAATATTGATTTAGCAGGGTTAAACAAAAGAAGGTTATAGGGAGGGATGATTAGGTGGCACATCTTGATCTTGAATCAAGTCAGTAACTAAAACATTCCTGAGTAGCTGCAACAGCCAACAGTAATACAGGTATATTAGTTATTTGTGAAGCAATGTAAGGGTAAGAAAGTTTCAGTCTCTGAAGAGTTAACATAGGTAGTCTTTCAATACCATCTGTATATGCCAAGGCTGTGTGATTCTAGATAGTATTTTATGTTTGAAAGAATAGAAGCAGAATCTATTCTATAGATTGGAGCACCTTAACCTAGTCAGCAAAGCATTAATGTCTTTCAACAGGTGAAGCAGCAGCTCTCAATAAACACCTCAGTATCTGAGTGAGATTGGTTGCAAGAGATCGAGTATGGGTATACAAGGATTGAAAAACTCAATTTGAGATGCCAGCAAAGATGGGGAGTGTCAAGCATAACACCCAAGTGTATAAATTGTTGGATATATTTCATGGATCGCCCATCTACAAGCAGAGGGATTGGAGCAAGTTTTTTATCATTGAAACACATACTTTTTGTACCATTCAAGTATACATTAAGGCCCCATTGTTTAGTCTATTTGTGAATAGAAACTCAGTTTGGAGCCTATTTGTTCCAGCTTAAATGCTCTCATTATGAATACTAGGTCATTTTCATATTCCCCAGAGAGTATCTTCTCCTCAACTGGGCATTTTATTATCATAACATCAAAAAGCAATGACAAAAGTATTGCCCCCTGTCAGCAGGATGTAATTTTAGCCCAAATAATAGTTTCTTAGAATAAATATTTCTGAAAAAAAAAGTCCATAAATCTACAGAAGTTTCCCTTAGCAATTCACAATTTCACATTACTTTATCACACCTATTTCATAACTGATGATGTATGACACAGTGTGGTGTGTTCTCTCACAGCTTCCTGGATGAGCTGCAGTAACTGCAGCTTTCATGTATCATCCAAGTCTTGAAAAGTTTATCAAAAGTATTATGAAATAAATTTTTCATTACATCAAAATAGTTAACAAAATAAAAAAGCATATCTTACCAATTCTTAAGACCATAGCCTATATTCTTAAATTTGATGACTGAAAAATAATTCTCATGCATTCTCTTGTGAGCACGTTATTGTTATTGCAAGTTATTTTTTTCATCTCTTGTTTGCAAGCTGTACTTGATAGGCAGTAACCTTGATGTCTTGGATCCTGAATTGGCAGTGAAATGTGTGTCAGTTATGTGAGACTCGTGCATCAAATTAGAAAAGTGTAGTATATGAATTGTATCAAATTACCTAATGTGAGGTATATTTTAATTAATATTACCCAAATACTAATTGGCTACACTCAACAGTGCTTGCTTGCAAAATTAGCTTTGGATAATGAATTTTGAGAGTAATTCTTCATATATATCACATTTTTTATATACATATCATTAGCAGCTAGAGTGCATATATGCATGCATTTGTATTGCACATTGATACAAGTATGATTTTTGAGTGTCAATTGAACTATTAGTATACATTTTAACCTTATAGAGGGTATTTTATTGCTCAGTCTGTGGTTACAAGTCACACATTCAATGAAGACAAGTGTCAGAAAGCTGTCCTTATGGTGTGGTGTACTATCACAGTATTAAAGCTTCCTCTAACAAACCTTTCAAAAATAAGAAGATGATAAAATGTTATCAAAGTCCCTGATATGTAGGTAGTTGACTTATTTAGAAAATTTGTGTTATTTCAAAGTATGATACTTCTAAATAAAATCAGTAAAAATTTTCTTGTCATTCATGATGTTAGCACGGATTTAGGAAGCAAAGTAGTAGGGATTGAGGGACTTTCAGATGCTGTACAGGTAAAACAATGGGTGCACTTAGCTTTGTTTTTGTTATATTATTTCATATCTTCTACGAATGTATTGTATAGCTTCAGAAGATCTGTGAAAAAATCTTATTTTTCATATCATACTTCTTTTTTCACAAATTTAACATTTTCATTACAGTATCCTAAATATTCCTATTCAAAATTGTCATTTCAACTATTCCACGCATGTAAAACATCTGATATAACCAACTTTACTGCTCTAGAGTGTTGGAGTAGCTCGCGTGTCTTCCTGTGCAAAGAATAAAGGGGGTTATTCCATCTCCTGCTGGTCATCAACCTCTAGAGTAGGTTAAACTTAAAAGATGAAAAAATAATTGAATTATAAGTATAATTAAAAAATAAAATCAAGTCTTGAATGTTTACCTCAATGTTGACGAATTCGAAAAACAGACGACTTACGATCGTTCGGCAAAAGAAATGACAAAATAGCAGCACCGTCGAATTGCCCTAATAATCCTCCGGCGATACTTTGCATAGCATTACTACTTAAACTCTAACCTGATACAAGGGCTAACATCTGTTGGAGCCTTTAACTGGCCAATTAATTCTTTTCATATACTCGTCACGATTCAACACGGTGCTTTCCAACTCCGCGATGCCGGACGCACATTGGTTTTTAATCTTGACTATACTACAGATTACTTACAGAAGTGCTTTGTCTTGAACCATACTAACTTTGTGTGCCCTTAGTGTTCATTAAAATTAATTAAACTGTTTGTAAAATATTTATTCATTAAATGAAATTTATGGGCTATAAATATTACCTGGATATTTCTGTCTTTATTCAGATTGATTTGAATAGTTAAAAAATCGTGGAACAGAAGGGCAATATGTGCGATTCAAAAGAAATTACAAAAAATAAACGTTTTTAGGGCTTAGAAGAACCAATATTTGCAAGTGTAACGACTGATCTCAAGTCCTTGAAAAATATATAGAAAAAGAGAAAGAACATTGTAGACAAACACACTTTATGAGAGCGTGGATAATACAATAATTCTACAGTAATTATTAATTATTTAATAATAGTTAGTCATAGTTTATAAATAGCACAACTTATTACTTTCAATACAGTATATTTAATACCATTGAGAGGTATGTTGAACACCATTTCCCCACTCCCACGAAGAGGTCAAACTGACGACAAATTAGTGCACAACCCCGATTGCGTGAGCAAGACACCAGAAGTTTTTTGGTGCCTCATTTTGGCTCTAACTACTAAATTAGTCAAGTATGGCTTAAATAGCTTGATTCCGACTTATAAGCCTGTAAACTGCGGCACGACTTGCGGACCAGAATATACACGAGCGTCTATCTTATCCTGATAAGAAAACTTAGTGGTTAGAATTGATATTCCATAAATGGGAACTACAATGCCCACACTTATCTCTATGAGTTTTTATATTTTCCTAACAATGCTGTCCATTCTCACTGTATCAAAACAATTACAGCTAAGCAAGGAAATAAAAAAGAAAAATCCTCATACGGGTACCTTGAGTCATTCCAAACCGCGAGCGAACTCTACATGGTGCTGACAAGTTCTTTCTTAAAGATTCAGCATTGAGCCAAAAATCATAGTATGAAAGCATAGTTATGAAGGGTGTTCATTGTACTGTATGTAAAACACAAAGGGCAATTATGAGATATTGTTCTACTGATAAGAGCCATTTCCAACTGATTTGACTTTGTGTGTATGGATACATATAAGAAATTATGGTGCTGTTTATTTGATTTTATACCTATCTAAGTTCTACACCTGCAAAAGTCTCATATGAACTAGGAAGGTGCCAGTTGTACTTGTTAGAGTAATTTTAATTCAGCATTTCAATGTCTTGTTAAACCCTTATTTTCAGCTCTGCGGACTTTAATATTCCAAAATGATGTTGCATACATCTATTTCTTCTGATTCTCTAATTTTTTTGCACAACATAAGACTTTAGAAGAAACCCAAAAATGGTCCTTTCAGCTGTCAATGCTGCTTTTTTTCTATTCTATTCTTGGGCACCATAAAGAAATAACAAAATTATGATGCTAGATGTAGAAGAAATTTAACACAAAAAGCTAAGGCTCTAGTCTTTAATTTTTACATCTTAAGGCTCTCATGGGCATTAGATAAGCTGTAAACAATAGAGTTGAATTTTTTAAGTTGTATATCTAATACCATAGCCTAGGGACTGTTATCTTCATTGCTAGTTCTTTATTTTTTTCCTTTTTCTGCTTAACTTGCAGTTATATATGGAGGGATCCTATGCAGAAACACACCTTATGCATAGATGTGTTTTTCAAAGTGTATGCTAAATGGTCTTATATTTTGTGATTTAAAATAATCTGAGTTAATAAGATGCTATTATCCTGAAGGACTACCTACTAAGTACTCTTTTTTTCATATGATAGATGTTTTTGAAACACATTGATATCTATTCCTACTTTGCAGAATTTGGTTCATCAAATGCTATAATACTGCTTAGAAAAATTATTAGTAACCAATGTTGATTGTATTGATAAAATACAAATACAAAAGCTGTCAAATAATTTGTATTTTAAATGTAAATTTAGCTATGTATCTACTTCAATATTATTTCATTTCTTTCATATATCAATTTGCCATGTAGCTTATTTATATTCATAGTCTTTATTATAGTTGCTGTTGCTATTGTATACCTACCTAGTTACTTTTTGGTTTCTACTTTTCAGAATATTTAAATTGGATAAATTTATATATCTTTTATGAGTTAATTACAAGCTTTATTTTTGTTTATAAATGTATTCAAATTTATGCCTATGATTTAGAATGACTTGAAAAAATAGACACTCATAAAATTGTTGCAAAATGTTGATCATGGGATCATCACCAGTTGCATGGCTAATGCTCCCATTAACACTAGTTGTTCTTCTTCTGCTATTGGCTCTTACAATTGTGTATTTCAGGTTAGTGTGAGCAGTTGTGAAAAATTATGAATGTGCACTTTTCTATTTCATGCTACTTCTTAAGTTTTCAAATTCAATTTTTCTTAATTGGTACGATCAGAAATGATGCGACTTCAGATTTTAGACATAATCTATTCCAGGTGGTCATGCATTGGCTAGAGTGTCTGTAATCCACATTAATTTTCCTTGTGAGATTCAATAGGACAAGTAGGTGGTACTAATTTTCCTGATTATGCCAGTTTTTCCTTATAAGAAATTATGTATTTGAAGGCTGTATAGTAAATGATAATAATTTTCAAGATTAGCTTCCAACATTTTGGGGTTTGTATATATTAAAAACTCAGATGTATTATTGTTGGCTAACTCTTTCTTTTGTGATTCAAGTTAACAGTTTCTAGACTTCTTTAAAATTTTTAGGCCATTGTTTGTATGAGACTACTTTTTAAGCAAGATAATATTTTAAAATAACTAAATTTTTGCATCAATGATCTTTTCATTTTACTCAGGTGCCTCTTGTAGTATCATATAGAAAAATCTAGGTATGTTGTGAAAGTGTTTATATGTTTCAAATACATTCTCATTTACAAGCTTTAGTTATTTTATATTGTATAATTTGTATGACATCTAGTAGGTGTAGGTCAACCATATTGCTACTTTTGTAACTGATGTATATAAACAGTGAAAAATAAATACATAGGCAGTATACATGCATTACATTCCATGACATCCCTTTTTGAAATTTTTAATTTGACTGTAGACTTTCATTCTACATTACTGGTTGATCACATTAATTTAATTTCAGGTCATGCTACTCCTACTGGAGCTCTCGTGGGATTGGCAGTCCAGATCCTATTTGGGGACTTGGCAATCTCTACCCTCGACTGAGACCCACCATGTCTATGGCCGAGTTTGACCAGTGGCTCTACCGGGATTGTGGTGGTAGCAGGCAAGTTACAAGAGAGTTGGCCTTCTGGCTGCTTGAGCAAGTTTTCTCTACTGTTTTAAAAGTATAGAGGCTTTGAAAAGTAAAAGATCACTTTAAATCTGTGTTACATGTTTTTCTTACTTTCATTTTTATCAGGTTCTATGATTTGAATGAAAGGATCAAAAGAAATGATGCTTTAAAGTTGCTGTTGATATCTATATGCATACTGTAATTTAACTGTTAGCCTTTTTACTCAGTGGGACTGATCTTCTCAGTCATGCATCACTGGTGAGCAGTTTTCAATGACTGAGAAGGTAAGTCCTATGCATAGAAAAAATGAATACCTATTAAAATAATCATAAACTACTTTGTTAAGTACCTATGTATAATTACCTTATGAAGTCCTTACTTAAAATTTAAACTGAGGATAAAATTGGAATCATGTGCTATACTAAAATGTATAGTCTTGCTGAATCTCATATCTTGGTATAGAATTTTTTTCTATTTGTGAACTAATTCTTGTTTTTGATAATGTTTAAATATTTTTATATGAGACATCAAAAGGTATTTCAATTTCTTTCCTAGATGAAAGGATTTTATTATCTGAAAATGTGCAATTTTACAAAATTTGGTAACACTTCTGTAATGTTTTTAGATTTTATATATCTAGTGACAAAATAATTTCTCTATTAAAAATAAATTTAAACTGGAAAAGTAAGGAATGTAAAAAAAGTTCAATTGGAGCTCCATTCCTTGTTGTGGCCAATAAAGTCAACATCTTCTGCACTTACTGGATTCTAATGGTGAATGTGCATGGTCAGAAGTCTTGCTCAAGAGCTTGAGAGAAGTTAAAGATGCTTGTATAATTTGCTCCTGATGATGTTGTTGACTATTATTGTCAAAAAAATAAGATGACCTAATATTTATGAGTATATTCTTGTATCAAAAGTATATGTATCCCCCCTACTATGCTCCCTGAGCCTAACAGGCTCTCAGCCTTAGGAAACATTTGTGGGCAGAATTGATTTGAAATCGTTATTTAGCCTATGTTAGAACAGGTATGGAAATTTTGAGCGAAGAGTTAAGGCATCCTTGCAATCTTTCAGATTCTGTGGGTTTTACGAGTTCACTCAGCCAGTGCTGATGGTGGGAGACCCCGAGCTGTTGAAGCACGTCATGATACGCGACTTTGACCACTTCTGTGACCGGAGGTGAGCTTTGCCTGGCGTTCTTTGGTGCTTTCTGCAGTGCGTTGTGAGGCCACTGTCCTGACCAGGTGTGTTGTTTTCAGGCACAGTGCAAAACTGCCCTAAACTTGTACATATTTCTGGTATTTATGTTAGAAAAGTGGAAGAATAACTAATTAAAAGGATATGTAGTTAATTTTTCTTGTCTAAGGATGATAGATACCTAGGATATTAGGAAAATTTTTAACTATCTTCTTGTGGTACTTTTTGCAGAATGTTTTAGTATAAACTATATTGTTACTGTAGTCAATGTCCTCTCTGTTCTGTTCACAGAGTGAAGTGGGTATTTTTCCACTTTGCTAAGATGTTTATTCTTTTTTCTTTCACTTGCAGACTTGTTATCTTAAGTAGATGGAAAAGTAAAACGTGTTATAAATGCTCTACCTTGTACATCAACTATTTTATTTCAGTAATGTGAAGTAGGCAAAAATTGAAAAAAATTCTAAATTAACGAACATTATCTCATAAAGTGAGAAATTGTGCTTTTATAGCTTGAATCTTTTGCCATTAAATTTAAATTTGGTGTGCAATTATTTCAATTTGAAATGCTTTTTCAAATACTTAATCAAATGCTCACAAAACTTTGTTCTCCTTTCATTTTGCATGTGAAAGCTCAATTATTTCTTCAAGTATTTCAAGAAATGATTCAAGTACTTCAAAATTCATGTACCAAACAAAGTCTTGTAACATTTTTGTGCCACATATGCTCTAAAATTTACAGTATTGATGCTTATTATCTCTCAAAGATACAAGGTCAGTGCTTCGTTGTGATTTCGAATTAACTTCATCTCCGATTACTGGCACTGAGCCTTAATGTTTTCATGCAAGGTTACTGGAACAGCCTCAATATTTTCATGTAAGATTACTGAAACAGCCTCAATATTTTTATCTGAAATTGCTTGTACAGAGCCTCAATATTTTCATCTGAGGTTATTGCCCCAGATCCTCAATATTTTCATCTGAGATTACCTGCACTGAACCACTGTATTTTGGCATCAGCTTTGTGACCTTCAACGACCCAGTGATGGACCACATGCTGCTAGGCCTGAAAGGCAGCGTCTGGAAGAGAGTCCGGTCTGTCATGACCCCAACCTTCAGCAGCGGCAAAGTCAAGCAAACTTTGGGTCTCGTCAGCGATTGTGCTGCCAACCTCATTACCTACTTCAATAAGAAACTCGATCTCAAGTAAGAAAATTTTATTAACCCTTTAAGATCCTGCAGTTATGTTAGCATACCAACAAGAAAAAATGTTGCAGTACTCTTATTGTGTAAGCATAAGGCTGCTATAACTTGAAAATAGTATATTTAGGTACTAGTTTCAGAAAATTAACTTCTGATATTGATTTTTAAATTTTGAATATGTGAGTCAGAAGTTGCCCGTTGAGCAATAAAACCTAGCCCTTTGTCTGGGTCTCAAATATTTTAGATGAGAATCTCAGTTTGTGTTTACTTCTGTATTCCACTAGGTATTTTTGATTCAATCCTTAATTCAGATTTTCTTGGATTTATTTCCTGATTGACCTCTAATACAGTGGTTCTTTTCAATTTCTTGTCAAATCTCCTAGTTTATGTGGTTGTTCAGATGAAGTTCTATGCTCTATTTTATATATTTTCTACTCATCACATTTTTGCGGCTAGAAAACTTCTCCTGTTAGTCTGTGTAAGTGCTGTACAGGCTATCTCAAGTATTATATCACAAGTGGGATTCTTATTTCAAGAATTAAGTTTGATTCATCTTCTCAAATACAAGAAATTTACATTCTAATTGGGATTTTTTTGACGCTACAATAAAATATATATTTTTGAATTATTAAGCTCATTGCAGCTCCACTGAAGTTTGGGTGTTTTTAAAATATTTTATTTTTCTTTAGCTTAAAGAGCGATTTATCTGTGAAACTATTCCTATGGTAGCGTGTGGGTTTCGTGTCCAGCGTGTCTGTGTTCGAGATGAAGGACGTGTACGGGATGTTCACCATGGACACCATTGCCAGTATTGCCTTTGGTGTCAGCAGTGACTCCCTCAACAACACTCAGGTGCGGCACGCTTGGCGGTCTCTCTTTTTCGTGTATCTTTTCCTGTCCATCGCTTCGGATTAAGGTGTGGTTTCGTTCCTGGAAGAGAACTCGTTTTTGGTGAGTGGGGTAGCTAGCTGGCTTTTATTCCATGTATTTGTGTTCTTTAATTTGATTATACAATGTTCGCATGCATACTCCATCTAGTTTAGCAAATCTGTTACTGAAGTGAAGGAATATACAAATCTATGGACATTATTACGAAACTAGTATCCACGCCCCGACAAAAATGACGGGATTTACCATAGTTTGTTATTGAAATGAATGGATTTTTTCAGTGAAGCTATTCTTCGTTGTGTCCTTTGAAATCACCTGTTCATTAAATGACTACGTAAACCAAAATACTGTCATGTCGCGTTTTATTAAATTAGAGAGATTTAGCTTCCTTTAGATTACTTTAATTTATGATACGACGTTCAGTATCCTGTCTAATACATTACTATTTATCAGCGCCGCTTGCAGTAATGTTCTCTATGATAGCACGTGAAGAGTGTTAGATAAAAAAATTATATATAGGTATACGACGGCTATTATTGTAATAGCGGGGAGATGGAGTGGATATTGAATTGTTTTGTCTTAGACGTTTCAATAAAACACTTTGCCTATTTTTAAGGAGTAGCTATTATTTAGAGTTTTATTTAACAATATGTTGTCTATTAACAAAGCAGTGGTAAATTTGAAATACACAAATGCAATAGGATCGTTAAATTCTATACAACTGAAGGACTCCCTATGTTGGTATGCTGTACCATGGTTTGCTGACTAGTTTGATAATTTTGTACACTGACAACCTGCCTTGTTGACAGGACGAGTTCAGCGCTGCTGCAGCTCGATTCTTCGCAGAGCCCCAGCCGTGGCAGAAGCCGCTGCTGTGGCTGCAGTGGTTTGCCCCTCAGCTCACACGGTCCCTCGGGCTCGGCTCTCTCAGCCGCACCCCCATACACTTCTTCTCCAAGGTGCTGCGAATGAGTCTTACTAGAGCTTGAACCGCCTGAATACCTCTGTTTCAGGACAAGAAGCTTGCTGAACTAAGAAAAATTTTAGACCACAGGTGGTCCTTAAAATGGGTACTCTACGACATTTTGAATATTGTTGGCCTACCTGCATTATAACTGGAGCATTGTAACGACCTCTGCTGGACGTTGAAGCATTTTTAGCTCAAAAATTATACCGGATCATAAGTGTTGCTGATCGACTGCATTCTGAAGTTCGGTCTAATATGTAAAGAATGGGCTAGGTGAATAGTTGAAGTACATCATTTTGTTTACTATAGTGGATTCTTACTTTTAGATGAATTTGTAGTTACATAAGTGTTACAGACAGCTTATTTTTCTACATGCAAAGGTCTATTTTAATGATTTGAGAAGTTAAAACTTGAAATTTAATCTTTTTGTAGTCATTCTAATACCCGTTATGATGTGAAAAATTTGAAATTGACTTTTTTCTGATTGTGCCTCGCGTGAAGCCAAATAAAGTTAAAAATATTTTGGCTATTGCCGGTTGTGGGCAGATAGAGGCTGAGTAATACTTGACAGTCACATATTAATCTGTCGAGTCGATTACTGCCCACTTATTTTATTGACATTGTAACCCTCTCCGTTACTTTTGGTGTAAGGCTGAATTTGCTTCTCCCTACTCACTAGCAGCTTTCTTGTGAAAACGGATTTTAAAATCTATGTCGATTCTTAAGGGCTAACACATCACCGAGAAAATATTCCAGCTAGAATCTAAGATTTGTTTGTTCAGTATGTTCTATAAATAATATGATGGCTGGCTTCTCTAGGTGATGTAAAAGTGTATTCCTGTAATTGAATTCTCCATAGTATTCCATTTGTTGTTTCTCTTTGAATCCGTCACAATGCTTTATAAGCGCTCGAAGATATCCACTCTCAATTAAAATCTTACTTTTCAAAATCTGTTTGATATATTTCATATACATGCTCTATGGCCAGTGTCCTGGACCTTGAACAATAAAGTTCGTCAAATCCATGCTCTGCTTGATAGTTTTAAGTTTTTCGTATAATTTTTATAGGTTACTGTGTTTCTTTCACTCAATACAAAGTATTTGCAGCCAAATTTTAGCAGAGCAAGTTGACGTTTAAGAGTTACTGTTAATAATCGCTCCCTTTCAGTCAGTTTGCTTGTTTGACACTAAACCCTCCACTGTCCCAGGTGGTGTCAGACACCATGAACTACCGTCTGGAGCACCAGCTGCGCAGGAACGACTTCCTGCAGCTCCTCCTGGATGCCAGCCTGCAGGAGAAGACCAACAATAACAATAAAAATAACACGAAAAATAAAGCATCCAGCCAAAATAAGGAAAGTGAAAGCAATGCAAACGATGGTAAAGCTAAGCAGGGAGGAAAGGTGCCACGCGTTAAGCTTGTGGATGGCCAACAGACTAGACCGGCTTGTGAGGCAGACACAGACTCGGGTGCTGCACCAGATGGTCAGCGCGGGGGCTGCAATGGTGCTGAGAAAACTTCAGCAGCTGCAGAACCAGGTAAGTGTCGTCTTACTTCTGGCAGCCAAGTTTATATTTGAGAGGTTATTAAATGGGATCAACACTTCGTTAAACTACCTGTAGCAGTCATGAATGTGATCATGCTAATGCAATGTTATCAATATTGATAATGAGCTTAACTGCTGAAATAAACTAAGGTTGTTGCAGTGGTAAAAGTTGGGAGAGAATAATGATAAACAATGGTAATTGAGAGGTAATTCGTTATCGTTTATATCATAAGCTTAACGTTTTTTGAGAAACATTAATTACTGGAAATTTCAATTTTTTGCCCTCTTCCCCAAAAGATATATAACCCTTTATAAACTAAAATATTTTGGTCATAATATTGCTCCATTTAGCTTTTTACGAACACTTAGCTTCAGCCTCATGCATCTATGCGATAAGGCTGCATTCAACTTCCTTCAAAACATCCCTCAGGAGGATTTGATATGCAATAGGCTTAGGTTAGTCAGGTTTGTCGATCGAGTGCTATGAGGTCTGGCAGCCATAGGGGGTCGCTATTAGGCTTTCTCAGTTAGAAGTGGGCCTTCGAGACATTTATCTTCCGTGCCGACTTTGCTTCGTTCAATTTTCACACCTTTTTTGCCTTTACTGCCTCTTCATTCTTAACTTGCTGTTTCCATGCGCTGAGACTCTGGAGGAAGAACCACACCTTATCCATGAATTTCCCGTTCTCTTTCATGTTTTTAAACCACTTATCATGTGGACAGGGAGCTTTCAATTAACTAATAATCTAATCTTCTAGGGAAAACTAGCAGCATTCTCATGAAAGTGGGTTTTAAAATCCATATAGACGATTAAGGGTTAAGAATAGATTGTAAAATTTAGATGCCTGTGTGCACACCTCTCCCTGATAACCGGTAATAAGTAAAACTTGTCGAACATTCCTCCAGTTTCAGATCAAAACCATTTGCGAAGTTTGCGGTGTAACCTATTTTGAATAGGTTTTGCTACGACCTATTCTGGACTATTTTTGCTATAAATTATTCTGAACTGTGATGACGTGATGTTTCCATGTGTATTTCAGTGCTGACGGAGGAAGTGATCACTGCACAATGCGTGCTGTTCTACATGGCTGGGTACGACACCACAGCGACGACCCTCAGCTTTGTGTCCTATTGCTTAGCTCTGCATCCTGGCGTGCAGCAGAGGCTCATGGAGGAGGGAGAGCGGGTCTGTGCATGATGACTTCTATTTAATTTAAGTCCTGAACGCATCAAAAAGTACTGGACACATCGTGAGCATCAGTAACTGACTGAGTTGTTCCTGTTGGAAGGAACTATTTTTTCCTCTGTGCGATATCTTGAACTCTGTACATGATGACTATCTAAATTTATGTTATAGAACTTTAACCTTCAATTTTCATACATAGATGAGAAGTAGGTCTAAACTATTCATTATTTTTTTAAACATTTAATATCATTTGAAACTTTCGGCGCGATATAGGCTTTGCCACTGAAGCGCTAGCAAGTTTTTAGCACTACTACTACTACTACACATCAAAAATTGTTCAACTTGATTAAATTATGCGTTTGCATCGCGCAGCTTGGTGCCAAATATACCATCTATAGATAGGCTGGTGTTCCAAGAGAACCCTACGAGTCCTCCTGCTCGAAACTTTTATAGTGTTGTAGCGTAGAGAGAATTTCGAGCCTAGGCTGAGAAGTCCCCGTAGTAATCAAACGGTAAAGAAAAGGGGGAGGGGAAGTAAGACGCGTTACGCTATTCCTGCTGCTACATTAGCTCCGAGCGAAGTGCGGTGCTGTTGGTAATGGCTGGTGAGAAAGTTTTTCCATCCAGATAGATTATAGTTCTTTTGAAGTTGTGTGATAAAATTGATGTATTCTCTTCGTAGGTATACTGAAAATTGGGTTTAGGTGGTTTTGGGCAGTACACATACATGTTCTGTTACGTGTAGTATGCATTATATGAGATGTTCTGCGTGACCATGAGTATATATTCTGCGTGGTTACATCCACTGTATATTCTTGGTACTTACAGAGATCATATGTTCTACATATTCTACAAGATTCTGGGTATTTTATGTCCATGGTTACTCGAGATGTACTGTACAAGTATGTTCTACTTGTTCACTTACATGTAGAATACGTTCTATGTAGGGAATGTTCTAGGTGGTTACAAAAAGCATGTATTCTACATGGTTACTTGTAGTACAAGCCCTGCATCATTACGTGTAGTGTGTATCCTACGAGGTGTGTGGAGTATATATCTATGAAGCACAAGCAATGGCGTGATTGCCTCCTAATCAGAAAGTCCCTGTTTCGATACCCTGCGGTGGAGGTCTTTCCTTGGGAAAGCAAGATTCAACCGGAGATGCCTAAAAAGGCTGCGCGTCAGTATGGCTGGAGACGTGGTGCCTGAACTAATTCCAAGATTTCCAAGGTATATGTTACACTTGGATTCAAGTAAGTAGTTGCCAAGGCTAAGCTGACTTGCTAATGTGTGCCCCAGGTGCTGGCAGCTCACGACAACGTGCTCACGTACGAAGCTCTGCAGGAGATGCCGTACCTAGACATGGTCTTCTCAGGCGAGTCCTTGTGGTAGTGCTGGGGTTGCGTTCTTGAACCAAATTCTTACAGCCCGATCATGAGTGTATTTTTTCTAATTTTTCAGGAGATTTTGTAGGGTTTTCTTAACTGTATATGGCACACATTTTGGGTTTTAAATTTAACAATGTTTTTGCAGAAGCACTATTTTTTTGTCTGTTGAGACGGTATATTATTCAAAAAGAGGTTCGTTTAGAAATGGGCATTTCAATGATTCTTAGGTACATTTACTTCTGAAATGATCATTGAGCAATCATTCTAAATATTTACTGAGGCGTTAGAGGCTTTGATAGGTTGTTACCTGAAACTAACATTGTGCTATGAAAGGCTTATGAACAAATGATAACTTCGTGATTATGTTTCCTAATTGCACTTCAGTTTGCTCTCTCACCCCTCAGAGGGCATATGACGGACAATAGGCAATAGGGCTAGGTTAGTTAAGGTTTGTTCATTCTTTGCAATGGGGACTGGCGTTGCTAGAGGTGCACAGTTAGATTACCTCAGCTATACGTAAGCGTTCGAGCCTTCTACTTTTCGTGCCCACTTTGCTAGATTCGATTTTTAAGCCTTCTTCGCTGATAATTCTTTATTTTTTCTTCCTCGATTTTCTTAATTTGCTGTTTCTATGTAAAGCGAATCTTGTGTAAGAACACACCTGTGCATAGACTCCACGTTTTCTGAATTTCATACTAAAAGGTCTCTTCTTTTATGGTCTCTTCTTTTGGCTCTTTTTGAAATATATTTCATTTGGATAGGGAGCTTCGTACCGTCTAATCATAGCTAATCTATAGTCGTGAGATATTATTCAAGTGTGTGAAAAGAAGCATTTCTTTTCGTTTCAGTTGTGCACATAATTAAAAAAAAACTACGTGAAGCTTATCATGATTCTCTTTAAATTTTAATGTTCATTCGTTTTCGAGATTTTTCCTAGGCACTAAATGTCATATGAGTCACGAGAACTGCAAAAATATCTGCAATCAGGTGAGCGGCTTTCTGAGCTTGAACCTGAAAATCGTAGAGTGTGGCTGCAGTAAACTGGAGGTAGGCTCGAGTGGCCAGAGTTTTGGAGTCAGAAGGTCTATGGTCCGAACTCAGACTCCAAGTATTACAAGGATTCCGATGACGACCCTGGCTTTCGACGTCGATTCACAGTCTGAGTCTGATTCCTAACTATGACTCTTGATTTCTACCCCCGGTCTAACTTTTTCGTAGCCCCGTCTGTAAATTTACCAAGTAACGAAAAATTTAGACTTGGTTGTTGACTCTTGACTTGGGCTTTTGACTCCTGACTTGGGCTTTTGACTCCTGACTCGGACTCGGGCACCTTGGAAGTGACAGCAGCGGTGCCTCTCTCGCGCAGAGACGCTGCGGCTGTTCCCGCCAGCGCCTCGCGTCGACCGTCGCTGCACGAAGGAGTACACCATCCCGGGCACCCACGTCACCATCGCCCCGGACACCAAGGTCACCATCCCCATCTACAGGTCAGTCTGGTGCTCGCAACCTAAGCGCATCCTGGTACCAGTAACACTTCCCAAATCCCGCAAATTCGGGACCTGAAGCTTGCCAGACCTTCAAATCTGACAATTTCATGACCCGAGGCTTGCTAGATCTCCCAAATCTGGCAATTTCGGGACCAGAAAGTCTCTGGTCCCGAAAAGAGGCTTTATTTACACCTTCTTTACCCGTCAAGTCAGTCAGTTTCACTTCCTCCATTTTTCACTATTTGGAGAACTTTAGCGTCCAACACCCATTGGACCATTGAAGCATCATTGTATGATGAAACAAAATTATGCCGAATGACTGAATTTCGGATTTGTGAGGCTTAACCTGTGCCAATAAACCGTTGACTTCTCTTACTTCTTGAATTATTACTGGCATGCTCACGTAGGGGTGAGGTGTCATCCAGGCATGTAGTGGGGCGTTTATTTGGATACAGGTCAGTGATCAATACTTCGACATCAATAGAATAATGAAATTTGAACTAAGTTGAATGACTGATTGTTGTGGCTGTAGTGTTGTGTTGCAAGTCGTGGTGTTGTGGCCGTGGTGTTATGTTACAGGTTGTAGAATGCTGGATTTGTAATTGTCGAGTGTATATCTGCCTTAAACGCTGATGTAAATGACTAAAGGGTTTCACGAGTCCTTTCAACCATTCCTATTTCCACATCACGGATTTCCACCCATCGCGGGGATTTCCAGAAAGTAACACCCGCTATAGTCGAGGGATTATTATACATTCATCTCTTGAAATGGCCGCTCATATTTAAAGGAAAAATTACGTGTTCTTTTTATTTCATGGCCAGCATCCACCGGGATGCGCGGTATTTCCCGGACCCTGACCGTTTCGATCCCGACCGCTTCTCTGGTGACGGCCGCAGCCGCCCGTCCCCGGCCGTCTACATGCCCTTCGGCAGCGGCCCGCGCAACTGCATAGGTGAGTGCCTCCTTCAGTCGCTCCCTGAGGGGCGCTATGGCGCCAGACCTGCCCTGCACTACTCGTTGTTTTACTGGGCACTCGTCTGTGTAATGAGAGATTGCCTACTGGTGTGATGATCTGGTTATTATTAAGTGATTGGCGGCTCTTGTACTCATTTTCTTAAGGGTTTGCATTCTCTTTTTCTCATTCCTAGCTCCCCCATGAAAACGTATTGGTCTGTGCAAAGCCTGCTGATGTAGCAATTTGAATATTAACAATTACTTGAAATTGCAGAGTCTTATCCAATAATTTTCAAAGTGTTTTGAACCGTACTTCAGGAGAGAAATTCTTTTGTACATGTATAATAAACATCAACTCGCCTCTTATACGTTCACCGAATAGGCTTTTCTAGCACAAGGGTTATACGTTCAGGAATAAGCCCATGAAAGCGAGCGACTCAAGAGGCTTTCTCTTCCTTGCAATGGCCACAGTGGATGTTCTCTCTTGTGGGGCGTCTGGCGGACTGATGATCGCTGCACTCCCCTCGCTGACGCCATTCTCTTTGATCGAAGGCGAAATTACAGCAGCAATGCAAACTCACGTGTGGACTGAAATAAGATGTTCTAGGCATACGTTGAGTTGTGTTGTCTTGAGCTACCGATAATGGGTGAACTAGTGGTAACGATCTTCTAACGACTGTAGTCGCATTAGAGCTGTAAAAATCATGTATGATAGTGGAGAAATCGTAAATATAAAGTCCGTTGTACATTTAATACAGGGTGGTAGCGCGGAAAAAATGGACGTTGAAAGCTCAATAAAAATTGCATGGGAGTCTCTTCCCTCGCGCTTTTAGAAATACGTTGGATCTGGTCTCATGTCCTTCGCTTAGAGTAGGATTTTGAATCTCTGATTTAAATAAAAAGATATGGCTAGTTGGACATACCCATGCAAGAAGTTGCAAAAAAATCCATATTTTCTGTCTCACTGTACTTTCTTTGTGTTCAGGCAAAAGATTCGCCCTTATGGAGGCGAAGCTGGCGATGGTGATGCTGCTGCAGGAGTTTGCGCTGCTGCCCTGTCGCCGTACGCAGGTCCCCATCGCCCTGGACAAAAGTAGCGGACTCCTGAAGGCGGAGCAGGGCGTGTGGCTGCGGCTTGCTAAGCGGGTTGCCGAGTGAACATCGATTTCGACGATTTGAACATAACCTGTCAGTGCGGTGTCAATGGTTTCAGTATCTTTGGAAGGTGTGAGGCTGGTCTCTCGACTGAACCGGAGACTTGAACTTGTGCGATGCGCGTATTGCAAACACAAGCGAACAGAATTATGCCAACTATGAAGGCTTGTAAGTGGAACGAATACTTGCCAAAAAAAATGCGTCGCTGATGAGATCGCCGTAGGTGGCTGCGGCGGTAAAAGTTAGGAAACAATACTAGAGCTACTGATGATAACAACAATAATAATGATACTGCTAATTGTAAAAATGATAATTGTACCTCAACTTGTTGCCCGTCTCGTTTGTGGCACGTCGCTCTTACTCAGGCAGAACTAATTTAGTCATTTTTTGACGCTGTACATCGAAGCAAGTCTAATTTACTTCAAGAAGTGTTCAGTACAGGGAGCGTCGATGTGTCTCCAGCTAGTCATTACTTTTAAAAGACTTTTTCCGTTGCAGAGACGTGTGGTACTTTAATTGTGACGTGTGGTACATTGCGTGTGGCGCGTGGTACATTTTGCTTGTGACGTGTGGTACATTGCGTGTGACGTGTGGTACATTACGTGTGACGTGTGGTACATTGCGTATGACGTGTGGCACATTACTCATGAAAGACAACTTCTGTTGAAGACACGTGTGGTACAAAATTTTAAGATTTTCGTTTGGTGTTTGTAATAGCAGTCCTTTTCCCTGACGTATGAGGGGGCGGCGAGACGCAGCTTTGCTTGCCGCCATCGGACTCAAATAATTGACCTACCTATTCTAACCATAGAAAGACCAAAGTATTGTTCAAATGAACGAAATAGTGCGTAAACATTCGTCCGTGTTTCGTGCACTTTTGTGAACGTCACCCTAGTTTTGAACGATAGTGGAGGAATTTCAGACCAAACTGGATTATTCATATTTTCCTTCATTGATGGCAGTGCTCTTTGTACTGCTGAGTCTTCAACGCTACTTGCGACGATCAGCTCCCTAGTTCCTCTATAGAACTCTGATTTTCAGATATTTTTGCTTGTAGTTTAAGACGTTTGTTCGCAAGTCAGTTTGATGGATGTTGTAAGAGCAATGACTGTTATATTTTATTCTCATGCTCATGTCATACTATTATTCTCATGCTCACATCATACTTTTATTCTCATGTTCACATTCTCATTGTGATTCTTCCGCTCTCTAAGAGCTGAGTAAACCAACTTCTCGTGCCGCCTCTGTCTCGCAATAAAAAACTCGCTCTACGCCTCTCCGTGTCGCAAACAGTCCGGTCTAAATCCTCCGCTGGAGCCTCTTTAATTTTATGTATCATGTTGGCCGCCCCAAATGCAAGTATCGCCAACACCGGGCGGTTGATGGTCAACGGGGCGGCGAAAAAATTTTAGGCTCGGGGTTTGTGCACCACAGCAACGTGCTGTGTGTGTGTTTGTTTGTGTGTGTCCATGGGGAAAACAAATTCCTTGTTTTTCCTTGTATTTCAAGTTTTGCTCCGTTTTAGAACCTCTTCATTAGGTTGAGATTCATCGAAAGTGTCGTAGTTAATAGAGCCTGTAATTCTTAAGACAAGCAATAAGTAGACTTCAATAAGCGGTTATCAGGGATGGATATATGTAGGTTGTGGTGTCCCAATATGTTGCATGTGTGACATCAATATTTTGTTTCTTCATTGAGCTGGTGTGTGTTGTTTAGTATTTATTTGTTATCTCTCAAAAAATTGAGGCATAAATGCTCCTCAGGGCACACTGTTTCCATGCGCAGGGAATTCTGTGTGGGAACACACCTGTGCATAAATACCACGTTCCCTACTGTCTGTGCTAAATGGTTCTCTCTTTTTGCTCTCTTGAGATCGCCTCTGATGTGGCCAGGGAGCCTTAAGCTAATTAACCAATAATAAAAATAAAGAGGCATGCATCGCGAAGGCATTGTCATTGTTGTCTCCAACTGTGACTGAACTACTTAAGTATTATCGTGTCACCTGAATATGTTGCTTCGTAAGAGACCAACCCAAGTTTTTTGTGGGTATCGCGAATATGTTTCTAGACTTGAAGTAGCTAGGGCTGATTTGTGTTGCGGTGGGCTTCTGGCGATGAGTTATTAACGGCTGCTTGCCACTACTCCTATAGGTTTTTGAAATGTAATATATTCTATCGCATGTGTGGCCGTGTGAGTTAAATTATCATTTGTGATGTAAACGATAGACTGACCTCTAAATTGTTAGACATACCGCGCGACATAGAGGCACTGAAGCGCTAGGAAATCTGCACCGCTATTACTACTACTTTTGTTGATTAGCAGCAGGGTTTGGAAACGGCCCAGTACTGTAGCATTGCTCCTTAACCCTTTAACGCCCAATTCATTATAATAGTTAGGCTGCATTTAGCCTCATACGAGGAACTTTTGTAGCCTATGTATATCTGCAATAAGACTGAGTGTGGCGTTTCACAAAAACTCTCCAGCTTAAAAACTGTGCCACAATGGGCAGTGAAGAGTTAACTGGTCGAGTGGTTCTCGATTTGCTGAGAGTGACGCCCATGCTGCACGGTGCTGGAGTGGGCTGCCTGTCGAGTTAACGAACCTTCCCGCTTGAATCATTCACTCATTTGTTTACGCACTTTTGTCTTGGAGATGCTTGTGCTCGTTGCAGTGAGCTGTGGCCTTAGTGCCTGGCAATGTCCTCCTCTGCTCGCAGAGACTGCAGTGCGGGGCGTGTGCAGTGAGCTGGCAACTCTACTGAATTTGTTTCGTTAGCACGCAGTTTTTATTCGAATTAAAGCTGTGTTGGTATCAACACCAGTCCTTGGGTAAGCTAAGAGGTGTATGTATTATTCAAAAATTAATTCCTGTAGAAATACTTGTTTTAATGATTGCTCGACATTCATTTTCAACGGAAATCGAACAATCGATCGTTTTAATTTTTAATGCGACGGTGGTTTTTATGATTGTTGCCTGAACGCAGCACTGCCGATTAGGGTTAACCCTTTCCTCGGCAGGGACGAGTTTACTCGTTCTCGCCCGACTCTTGTATTTCAACTTTGGGCCGAGTAAGCTCGTTAAATTTTAGGTTAAAATACTCGTGATTTCTTGACCTTTCTCGGTACAAGCCGACCATTCTCGAGTGCACTCGTTCATTTCAAGCAAATGAAGTCGTCTCTAAATTGTGAATAGTCTGCAGAAAACCTGTGGTGGAGAGGGTGTAATTAAACGCTATACTTCCAGTAGCGAAGATGCGGGGCGCAGAACTTATTAACCAAAATAATTTATCACTTATTATTTACCTAATATTCCCACTTATGTGTATGGCGTGCATGTTTGACTTCTAGACAAGTCTCGTCAAACAAAAATCTTAAAATTGCATCCTACGCCAAAGTAATTCAAATTTGAGCTACTGGTAATTCATAATATCGTATCTAGGCTTGTTGCTTTACCTAATTTGCGTCTGTTCTTCGAAGGCCTTTCTCCTGTAAGTGGTTCTCTGTTGCCATTGCGCACCGCATGCGGGGGACAGTGTGTCGCCCATTGCCTAGGCTCCGATGTCAGAAGCTTTCAAACTTATGAGACAACTGACGACTGCTGTGTACTTACTCTCTCATTAAGAATCTCAACGTGCACGGCGAAGATAATCTCGAATTTTGTGTTGAAATAATCGTATTCGTGTACCTGGAACTTCACCCCGTCGCTGTGTGTATCGCCGATGTGACGCGAGTCGGAGTCTGTCTTTACGCCTACACCGTCGGTCCAGTCACTCCTGAAGTCCTTAAGTAATATTTACTCATCTTGTTACAGAATTGAAATTATTTATTCCGAAAGTGTACCAGTCTTTATTTTTTCAAAGTATTTCTTAGTAAATGCCATAGAATCTCTGATTGAGATCAAAATATATCCATTTAGAGTAGAGCAGCAAATTTTCTTATGATTTAGCTTTTTCATTAAAAACTAATCACGCATATATATACATACGACGCGTGAAGAAGCTTCCTTTGATGGTATTTTCTTCTATGGCTTGCTCGCTGTCATACTCTCTGTGTTCGTGAGCGTTTTTTAATCGTGCCGTCAATTCGTAATTTAGAAGTAGAATGTTTTTTGTAGAATAATTTAGATAGCACAAGAGTCAGTAAGATTCAAAGCAATACTCGTACTCTAGTCTTTCAAGTCTGGTCAACTAGTTAATATAGTACTAGTTGTGTTACGCTTCTTATGGAATCTCTATGTAGTACTAGTTGTGTTATAGTATATCTACTTCAAGTGATATCGAGACTTTTATCAAGCCTCCTTCAATGTGCGTTCACCATCATTAGCTCATTTCCTACCTGAGAATGCAATTCACGTGTGTGTTTTTTAAATTATTTTTTCCTGTTCTAAAAAACCTGTGATTGTGAACGCGGCTATGCGTGGAGGTTAGCGGAAAGGCACGTCAGATGCCAGCTCTTCAAATGATCGAAATTGATTTTTGTTATTATTGGGCTTGTTTAAATAGTTTATGCCTTCGAGCGTTTCGCGGGCTAGAACTGCAACCTTTTCAATAATAATTGAAATATTAAAGACAGCATAGCCGTAATTTAATACGCTGCTTGATGTTGACATCTTTTAGTTTATGACCCGCCCGAGCGAAAGCCAACCCATCCGGTGACAGGAGGTGAGAGTAGCAGAGTACCAGAAGCACAGGGAGAATGGAAATAACAATTGCCTCTGTTTTTAAAAACAGAAAAGTTCCAAATCCGAAGTCAAAACGAAAATCAAAGCAGTACAACTCAGGATGTTAAAGATTTTATTTTTATTTTTCACTCTGTCATCCAAAGTCTAGCAGGGGAGGTGCTGCTTCAGCAGCTTCGTTGTACACAGCTGAGCACTCCTCTTCCTCCACCCCTTCGTTGACGTCGTTGTCGTTTTCTCGCGTCAGTAGCGGATTACACTATTCCCCTGCA
>VOMN01122463.1:0-20833 GCA_014899125.1 Orchestia grillus
CCCATGTGTGCTTTATTTATCCCGTTCAGCTGTGAGGTCTTGGCATAACCACGAACAACAAAACCCCTTGATTATGAAAAAAAAACTATAGACGCCGTACTGACTTACAAGTGGATCTGTGGTGCGCTGTATTATCACACCATAAGCTTTTATGAGGTTGAAGCAGAGCGGTCAAAATGCTATCTTCATACATCGGTCCCAACACCCTGCGCCGACATCACCGACACGAGTGGCTGATGCCTCACCCGGTAGAAGAATCACATTCCGCGCACGGTGCTCATCCATTATAGTTTTCACTTGCTAACAGAGTAAAATATATTGTTCATAAGAACTCGTCTTAGTTGATAAATACAAGTTATTTTGTCGGGGACCCAAATATACTTATGGTAATTAAGCGTATCAATTTTTTATTCACAGAGGAGGTTATACAAGAAAGTTTTGCATTAATATTAACTTTTTGTACTATGTTTCTGCAGCCAAAATTTCATACTCGTACGCAGTTATTTCATTCGCTTCAGAAAATTTCATTTTCCATCTATACTATCAGCATATCAGCTTCACTCACAGCTGATAACTGTTAGCGATTAGTTTGTTCTATTTGCATAGTTGGCATTATTACGTACATAGATAAGTATAGTTAAAGTAAATTTTGTTCCTGTCATTTTATCATCCACACTCCACTAGTAGCAAATAGAGTTGTCAGTAGGGCTTCAGCAGCTACTGCAATATTGTCATGTTTACTAGAGTCACCAGGTATTCCTGAAATATTTTCGGCCGCGCTGCAATTGGGCTTGGGATGTCAACAAATCTCCGCATGCATGAAATGTTATCAAGCCTCAGAGAGCATGAAACACTATCCAGCTTTTGTGTACATAAAATGTTATCGAGTCTCTGAGTATACTAAATGTTATCAGATCTCTGTGTGCTTGCAATGTGTTCGGGTCTCTGTGTGCTTGCAATGTGTTCGGGTCTCTGTGTGCTTGCAATGTTATCGGATCTTTGTGTGCTTGCAATGTTATCGGGTCTCTGTATGCTTGCAATGTTATCGGATCTCTGTATGCTTGCAATGTTATCGGGCCTCTGTATGCTTGCAATGTTATCGGATCTCTGTGTGCTTGCAANTGTTATCGGGTCTCTGTATGCTTGCAATGTTATCGGATCTCTGTGTACTTGCAATGTTATCGAGTCTCTGTGTGCTTGCAATGTTATCAAGCTTTGGTGCACAAGGAATTTTATAAAGTCAATGGAGCATTATAGCTTTTCTACTCAGATGCGAGCAGCTGGCAGTCTGAGAGTAGCTGTACAGGCGCACATGAGGGGTCGGGTGTCCTGAGACCAGTGCATGTGAGAGGCTGAGAATGCCGGCAGCGCTTATCCAAACTAAACAAAAATCAAGATAGGAAAAGGACCTACATTCGCAGTTTTCATTCAATTTCAAATGGATAAACCATTAATAATAAAGCTTCTATTTCCTAATGTTCAGCACCGTTGCTGGGTTCCTCTATTTGAAGTATAATAATACTTCACCAAGTAAACGCGAGTGTATCATCGGAATGTACCCACAGTTGAAGGGATGAAGCTTTATGACAGTCAGTCTCTTATTAACTCATGAACTGCCATGAACGAATTAAATTTAGACTTTTTATCTAAAGTTTTACTTCGTAGAAAACGGACAAGTTGTGCGGCCAGTGACCTCCAACCAGAGCCTGGAGCTCGCGACGGCTGCCATGAGCCTGTCGACGAGAGCTCCTTCCTGGCGGATGACACAACACGTCCGTAAACGCTCTTATTAGCTCCGTTGCGGCAGAATGTCTTGCGTACGATGGAACAAACGACGAAATTGTAGCACTAAAAATTCATTAACAAGAGAACGAAGATTTCGCTAACGATGTTCATCGATTTTCTTTCGAGATATCCTCATAGGTCATAAAAAAAGAGAATGCGCAACCCTATCCAGGCTGCAAAACAAGATTTAATACTGAGGGTAAGCAAATAGTGAATAGTTCGAGTAGTCGTCGGACAAAAAGTACTTAAATGATGAGGACCTATCAGATTAGAAGAAGAATTTTGCCATAAGAATTTTATCAGCCTGAGAGTGTTATCGTTCTGAGAAATTATTACTCGCACGTCGTAAACAAAGAGATTTAACGTCATATATCTTGTAACTACAAGTTTTGCGTCAATTTATGATGATTTTAGAGATCGCGGATTGTTGTGGGGACAATTTAAACTGCATCGGGTCGAGTGTCAGGACGTGGTCACGGCACACAGGACCTCCAGGGCTACTCTAACGTGACGCACGGTCATCAGGTCCGTTGACCGTCACAAGGGACCTCGTCCGTGTCGCGTCCACACCCGCCCCCCGCAGCTGTACTTCGCACGTCACACTTGCAGAGCTTGACGTTGCGTGAGTCAGGCTAGAAATGAAGTCATACGATTCCGAACTCAGGCTATCAGGTCCGTCTCTCTAGTGCTCGTGCTGATACAAAGCGATGGGCTGCGATTCATTTTCAACGCGCGAAGCACGCGTGGTTCATAAATTTATACCGTGTTGCTCTAGTCCTTCCGCCAGAGAAGTTAATGAAGTCAAGTGCATATACGCACGTCGAGTTTTCACATTATTTTGGCGACAGACTTGTCACTTGTTGCTAAATACAGAAGAAAATTACAGAGTGCAAACCGAACTATGTTACCATGTTTTATAATTTTAATTCCGTTTTGCGTGATAACTAACTAGCAATAGCCGCGATATGTAGTGAATGAACATTCTGAAACATTTCTTACTGATATGATTGATTGACTTATTACTGTCTTTGAGAATAAAACCAAAGATATATTGACGATAATTCATTTATCTAATTTCTGAAAATTTTCCGACTCAATGCATAAAAAATAGCAATCGCGATATCTTCAAGAAATTATTTACGGCTGCGCAATTCTATCTCGTGGATATTATTAGCAAACTGCATCCGTACTAAGTGTCCGTGCTTCAGCCAACGTACGAGTACCGGTCGTATTTGTGTCAAATGTAGGGATACGCGCCTCATTTCAGAGCGCTGCTACACTGTGGCCTCGTGCAACTGGTACGAGACTATTCGCAGGAAGTAATGTACGTGTATCGTAAGAGTTCTTTTATTTACCTGACGACTAATCTGGTTCTAGCTCGACCGCAACTCCCAACCACTTTTTTTAAATTTTGAAAAGTTCCCACCCATCAATTCCCTTTTACTTCCCACCCTTTAAACCGATATTTGTATCTATTTCTACCTATTGTCGCACACGAAAATTCATTTCATCAAGAAAAGCTAAGAAAATATTCCTTCTAGCCCAGAACTTTTAATGAAACCCTCATTTCTTATCTAAAACCTTGCGTACAACTGAGGACGGAGCTCATATCTATATATTGATAGACAAAATGGTATTTTCGAATGATATTGGAGTTGAAGCAATATCTGCTTTTAGCATAATTTTCATAGTTTTATTTTTACTTCGAATCCTTACATATCGTTAACTCAATAACATTTTCCTCGTTTGAGCCACACGACGATAGATTGATAAGCTGCCATAAACTTCTTTGACAGCTGCTTCTCTTTGCCAAGAAGTCCCGCGCTGTTCGAGACAATAGTACGAGAATGAACCGACGACGCCTCTGTTGACTTTTGTAACTACACAGAAGGAGGAAATTTCCTCCCAAACAGGGCAAGTTCGACTTCACATACATATGCTATGCATCAAGCTTGACATGTTCATTACACTTACGAATGGATGGATGGGTAGTGGGGCAGTACATACATGGAATGTTCTCACAACATCGACCAGATGAAATTGTGTCTGGAAACAGCACAAGGGCCCCTTGGTCGCAACGACCAAAGCAGCCTCCAGCTACTTTCTGTTAAGCCGTCAGTGTTTTGCTCATCTCCAGGCCGCTGCTAAATATGTCGAGATGTAATGGCCATGAAAATAGTGTCAATGGGAAATGATAAAAGAGTTATCTATTCAAGGAATTCCAACGACAAGACAAGCGAGTTCCAGGCTTTTGCAAGCGGATGAGGGTCACTCTCACTCTCCAAAACGGTATTGTGGCCAGGTTTACTTCAAGACATCTTCATCTGACGGAGTAGCGTCTTATGTACGTCACTCACTAAAGCTACTTGTATACTGGAAGCACTTCCCCCAGCGACGCATACTATGAACGTCACACACTCAGGTATTTATACACTAGTGTCACCTCCCACACTGACGTGTCCTAGGACCGTCATTCTCTCAGGCCTCTTTTTTCAACACTGGTCGATTCATCGCTGTATCACTCATACGAGCGTCATTTTCCGTGTCGTATCATTACAGCTGATAACGCGCTTGTCGCAGCTCGTTATCTCCCTTTTTTACTCTGTAGTCACGCCATTGACCGAATTTTGCGGTGCAAGCTGCAGAACTTTGGAAAATTCTACCTTTGCATCTAATTTTATATCAAACCTCAGCTGGCAGCTTCATAGTCTAGGTTAGATTTTTGCTGTTAGCTAGCAAATTGTAAATTTGTTAATTACAAACTTTAATTTACCTTTACATATTTAGGCTTCTGATGAACCCAGTTTAACCCAGAATTAGGACGACCAGTTTTATCTAAAGTAAAGAAAGAATGAATATTTTCACCTCGTTAGTTGCTACATATTGGTTAATAGCATACGAAAAGTATATAATTTAATTCATTCAATGCGACAAGCTACTGAAATAACTTCCTCATTACAGTATCAAATCCGCGTTCAGATGCGCCACGCGACGCCCATGTCTGACCTCGCGATGTTGAAGCAAATTGTTTCGGCGTTTTTGTTTCCACTTCCCTCAATTGTAAGACCGGTTTGGGACCCGGGCCAGTGTGAGGCTTTCTTTTTCTGTGCTGAGAAGGCAAAAGCTTCCTGGGTCCAGCCTTCAGGCCATGAGCTGAATGCCAACAGAGGCTCCAGTTCAGGCTTTAATTAACAGTGTTCACTAGCGCAAGGATGTTATTGACATTTAAACAAAAAAAAACTTTATATAAGAAAAACACCTACGGGCCGAATGTGGTGCAGCTTCACACTCGTATTATATTTGATTCTGTAATTCGTAGCATAGGTGATCACATCGAACGAGGGACATGACGCAGCGAGCATCATTTATCATAATATTACAAGTATATATTGAAAAATTTCCCATCACTGTTCCTTCATAAACAAATGAATGGTTACCCTAATTCTAGGCCCCCTTGTATGTCGTGCAGTTCAACGTGTACAACACTCTATATTGTGATCATATTTTGTTGGTTCAGTTCGCGACCTTATTCGGACGCCCATCAACATTCAATAATTTTGCTTATTTCAGAGAATCGAGACCTCGAAAGACGTCAAGGCTCTTATATATTTTTAAATACATACAAATAATATGAAACTTTATTTTCAGAAGCACGCAATAAGTTTAACGTACCTATATAACAAGAGAATTTTACGGGAGTTCAGAAGACAAAATTATTCATAGGCAAGGAAAGATAGTTTTAAAAATATTGATTTTTGTAATTATAAAGAATTTACAGTTTTCTTCATGAGTGAAGCATTTTTCAAATTTTATTCAGCAGAATGTTTCAGGAAATTTAAGCAATAAATATTTTGAGGTCCAGAAAGTGTCATCCCTGCTATCCTCAGGTTAATGGTGCGGCGAGGAGGATAGAAGAGCTCCGTTTCAAGGCACAGAACTGTTGACATATGCAAGTCGGGCTCCTAGCAACAGCAATACACATTTCTAAACGCTAAGCCATCGTTGGATATAAGGGATAATCTGTTATAAAAAAGTTTAAGAGGTCAAGGACTACTGAGAGCTAGCATGGGCTAAGTAAACAGATTTTTCCCCAAGAACTTCACGACTACAGTGAGGTGATTAAGAAAGAATTAGTTCAGCTCATGAAGATCTCTAGAGACTTTGGATATGCAGAGTATCAGCGTAGGCACTCATACAATACAATCTTGTGGTAATAGCATTCGGTTAATTGAAAATCGACCAAGACAGACGCTCCTTCTCAAACCATTTCATAATGTTGCTCCCTCAAACTTTGGCAATTTTCCTAGAACAGAGAAAATTGCTTTTAAGAATGAATACTATTGGTTGATAGAATCAAAATTGAGATTTTGGATGTAATGATGTTAAGAAGATTAGGGACTGGTAAAATAATAAATAATGGGCAAAAATGATGATGGTGATAATAACAGCAAAATATGGATACAGTTCCTTGATATTTATTCAGGGTAGATTTTCATGGCAGTGAGTCATGAAAACTAATTGCGGTGAAAGAAATTGAGGAATGTAAAGAATAAATTAGATAAAAATTTCAGTGATGACTTGAAACTATCAATGTAAAATTTTTGCCCAGGCAAGCAATTTGCCTTTCATCGAGATAATGACTTTAAATATAAGTCTAAATCAGTAGATGCACGGCTTAAGAAATAAAAATTATAGTTTTATCACAGCCTTCGTTGAATCCTGATCTGAATTCTGTCGAAAATCGTACGGCTGGAAGAAAGTATTCGAATAAATCGCCGGGCGTAAGAGCCTTCAGTAGTACGAATGCCCCATTGAAAAATGGACGAAATGACAATGAAAAACTTATTTGAATATCATCGATGACCAAAAACCTATGCCTGGCGTTACAAAGACAAATATCATTCACTATTGACCATACCATTACTGTGATTATGTTTAATTTTGTTTTCCACCAGCAAAATTTTGTTTTTTGATGATTTGTGATATATTTTGCTACATTTTCTTAAGCCCAATTCTTCTGATTACAAAATTTTAGTTTATTTTGACATAGTAACTTTGATGCAGGCTGCATATCTAAATGCCATAGGCCTGCGCTAGCGAACTATCACTCATGCAATGCTTGGTGCCAAGATCATCACACTTGAATATTTGTTTCTGTCTATACCAGAGTCGGTGGTCTGTATTTAACAAACATCTCGATGACGCCACTTTCTTTTTAGTTGAACATTTGTGCTTTTATTATTCTAGTTGAATTCGCAGAACTCTATACTTAAGGTCAAGTCCCTCGGAGCACACCGCCGTGTTATTGATTTGCTTCAGATTTTCCTTCCCCGAGCTAGCACATTCAAATAGAACAAACCCATGCTCCCATTTTCATGTTAGTACCTGTTCTTCTTCAGAGTCGATTACACTTAATAAAGTCAACCTCACAGTGAAAAAGAAGCGATATCGAATATCCTATCAGAGAGTTTTCAAGAAACTACACATTTCCTTCAAAACCTAACATTATAATATATTCGACATTTCAAACAAAGTTCACGTGTAGAGGCAACGAATAAAGACGAAATATCCTCAAATTGTACTGCCCCTTACATCTAGCGTTTCTGGAAAACACAAGCTCTCCAGCGACAATTTAATTACGTAAAGTCAACAGAAGCCCACGAAATAATTAATTTGAAACATAAGCTGCCAAATAAGCTGCCAAATTTTTGGCAGCTTATTTGGCAGCTTTTTTTGGCAGCAAATTTTCATAAGCTGCCAAATTTTTCATCTTAGTCGCTAGAATTTATCATACATTACTCCCATTATCATTTGCGTGTAAGATCTGCTCCCGAATATATAAAATTACACGGGAATCAGGATTTAGTGTGGGCTCCATAGCGTACTAGTCAGCGTGGTGGCCGCCTCGCAGCCGGGACGTTCAGGGTTCGATCCCGGCTCAGGCAAGGTTTTCCCGTAACCAGGGAGTACTTCCCTTCAGATAGGAAGCTTTCCTCACATCCCACATCATGCCAGTAGTTGAAAGGCATTGAAAACTGAACGGTATAACGTGTTGGAATTAATAAAGGATCTTAGAAGTGGCAATTTTGCGACAAGAAATAATTACCTAGCACTTTTTCCTCATTTTTTCCCCACAGTCAGCCTAAACAAATGTGAAAAAAAGTTGGTATCAAATTTATAGGACAGACCTCTGCTTTTAATTGTTACAGTTAGCAAAAACAAGCTTGGACACAGAGCAGACGCTCTGCTTCATGCTCCAGCAGACAGGAAAAATAAGTCCTGAATTGTGGCGCGACCGATTTTTATTAGCATCAAATCCAGTGCAAGTATCGCACCTGTTCAATCATCTCACTTATGTTATGCTTGACAGACGCATTCTTTTTTGAAGACAGCGGCATAAAATGAAGAAATAAGTGCAAATTGATTCGAAAATAACTTGTATTAAATTGAAATTGTGAGATGCTACGTATCGCTCGCCTCCTCATCCTGCAGCTTACTTTTACAGAGACGTAAAAACTGAAGACGACAGTCGTGTTCCGAGAATGAAGTTGTTACGCGGTTGTTGAAGAGAGAGTCAAACATTTTCAACAGAGCCTATATTTGTTCCCAAGACCGGGATTGTTTTACAAACAAGAGCTGTCGCAGAGAAGAAGAATGTTGATTTGGCTCCTTTTTTTGGAGGGGAGGGTTTGCACTGGCTTGCAGTCCGTAGCCTGGGTAGCTTATCACAGTATTTTTCTTGATAGTACATGATTTTAGAAGCACTTGCAAGGAAAACTTGTTTCATACAGCTTCCATAGATATTTTTATATTAATAAATGGCTTAAGTGATCATGCTCGAGAGAATTGTTTATGTTTGACAATTGTAGTTTAGAGAAACTCTATAACAAGCATGGTTTTTATATGATGTTGAGTTTAAAAATATTTCATGCTGATCACACAACACTAACGTCTCGGCGGTTATGTTGTTCAGGGATGGCTTGAAATATGTCAGACAAAATTTAAGTAATTCATTATTATTGGAAACACCCAATTAGATCTGTGCAACATCAGCCGTGATGTTGCTTCAGGATGCTGCCAAATCTACCTCATTTTTAAAATTTGATCACTTTATTTATATTGTTCTTCGAATTAATTATTTTCTATTCAACTCAGGCTACAGACAATGCGCAATGTATCGATACCACTGAAATAAAATTTATTCCATACGCCTCTGTGTCATGTGTATACGTACAGTGGATGCCATAAATATCTGATACATGGTCAAAAGTTTTGCAGAAATGACTCAATCTATGTTTCTTCAGACCATATTAAAGCATCCCAAAAAAGCTTGCGGCTTCTCTAGATATACTATGGCAAAATTCAAACGATTTCTGGCATCAATTGGTTTCAACAAAGGTGTAATTTACAATCAATGCCACCTAAAACGATGTATGCGGACGATGTCCAAATCGCAATGACAAGTACTCAATTCAAGCTTCAAGGAACCAAAACAATCGTTGAAGATCTGTTACGTAATTTTAAATCATGGTACGACCACAATGGCCTCAAAGGGGTTCTAAATTTACAATAAAGAAGTTACCTAAACTTACTCAAACTGTAAAAAACGAGATAATCAAACCATTAGATAAAGAAAATAAGCTAGGCATATAGTTTGACCAGAGCATGACCTTCAAATCCCATGTAAAAAATATGCAATTAAATAAATGGAACCTTACTGTTTTTTCACCGCGTAAAGAACATGCTAGACGAGAAAGTCAGACTACTAGATAAAACTTGAGCCAGAAAGCTCTAGTTTTATCGCGCTTTGACCATTGTGGTTTTGTGTGGGGAGATATATCTAAATGTTCTCAAAAGAGTTATAGAAATGCATGATCTTTGAAGCCAAAACTGTTTGTAAAGATAATTAAAAAGAAATTAATCACGCAATTCCCCTCCTAGAGAAACTGAGCTAGACCTCGTACAGCAAAGGTTTCTCATTCGTAGAGCTCGATACGTTTTCTCCTCTTTATACCCCCTTCGAAGCAGAGCAAATATTGTAAAATTTCTCCCACCCAACGCTGCAAACAAAAAGCAAAACGGGAAAAATGACGGATTAAGGAGATACCATTCATCCGACATAGGGATAAAAGCCCTGTCAATCTCAGGAGACTTGCTGTAGAATAATTTCATTTCGTATGAAAAATTTTTCCAGTCACCAAAAGATTTCAAGGAAAATGTGTCTCGTCATTTCGCGTCTCAAGAACAACACCCATATGTGCACCCATCTACATGAGGCCCTGCGAGCTGATGCATCGGCGTGTTCAGCTTGCAGGGCCTCATATATATTGTACTTTCCAGTATTTTAGACTTAATATTAGTTATAGCTAATACTCCAATCACTGCGTAGTAGTCTACTAGAAATAGCATCAAGTAATCATATACTTTATTGCTCACATTGCATATTTATACATTATTTTATCTGACGTATGTTTCAATATATGCCTCCATTATTCTACGCACGACTTTATCTGTATTATGCTCTGCGAGAATAAACTTTTTACAATCACATGCGCAGCCATATGTTTCAATTCTTTTCCTTTATCTGCAATAGGATCAGTCCTCAGCAGTAAAAATATTTCATAATATATCGCAAGGAAAAAGCGATGCAAAACTAGTACTATTTGAATGTACTATAATTTTACTTTAACACATCCCTGGTTCATTCTACATGGGTACTGAGTCCCATGTTCAACTCTATCTTCACGGTTTATAGTCTTTTTTTCATCTGTAACTTTTAGTTTTGCCGTCTATGATGAAATATTTGAAGTATTTGTACATCAATTTACGTTTCTGACTACCATCATCGCATCGCAATGAACGATCATCTACTAAATTACAAAATCAAAGTCTACAGTGTTAAAGTGCCTTGTACTTTTATTAAAACACCGCACTCTTATTAAATGAAAATGAGATTCACGAAAAAAAGTGTCACTTCCGTCGAAAAAAATCTTCTTTCTCTTTCAAACGGTCCAAGTTTGTTCAGGACCCTTGTGAACCTAACACGACACCGTGAATATCAGTCTAGATCGAGTCACTCCGATGGTTCTTCTTTACTTTACGGACTACATGTTTAAACGCACGGTTCGAAATTTCAGATGGACGCCCTGAATGTGGTAGACTTGCTCTGAACTTTCCCGTTACACGACGTGAACCGGCGAGTCGTATCATCAAAGGTTGACTATGATATTTTTAGCATAGATGAAATTTTACTAAATCCGGAACCACATCTATGTAACTGAAAAATTACTTGTCTGGCCCTTTTTGGCAATTATTTAGACTTCACTGTATCAGAATTAAAGTGTTGAACGATGATCTTCTCTTACAGCTCCTAGACATCGACTGAGATCTGCTGTTCTACGTGGACTAAGTAGATTATTTCCTATAAATTTTTACAGCATCCCTGTCACCTAAACTACTCTGGAATATTCTAGACCGATTTATTATCGCTTTTAAAATAAATTTTGTGGGTGACTTGAATATTTTTGGAGGCGTTAACCTAATACCTTTGTCGATATATCAACGCTTCACTATTTATGCATTCTTATATTGATTTGGCTTTCAACGAAAAAAAATAGATATGATATTCAATTTCCGATTGCGCTTCTGTTGTGTAACTATGTCAAAATATCCTTATGACCAAATATCGGATATTTATTCAATCTACTGCATATTCCACGTATGAAGATCGGTGACGACATGTTTACTCAAAATAATTTCTCCAAATCATGAGGAATATTTAATTATGAACTTATACCTTCCAAGGAAGATATTGGACATATCCGTACGCAATTTTTAAAATCCATTAGAGCTATTGTTGAGTTAAGAATCACTTTCTTGACAAACTCTTGAAAATCATTTACAAAAAGTCAACCCAGGTTTTTATTGTATTGAATGGAAGCATGGCATTGAACCGCTCAAAATGAAAAAGTAAATATGCATTTTGTGGTCCACAGAAGCTAGAAGTAGATAAAATTTGAATAATATTGCATTATGTTAGCACGAATGGTTTATTAAACGTACAAAAAAATTGAACTTGAGCTGTCTGAAATTGCTCAAAATTTATTCGTAATTTTACTTTATAAAACTTAGGTAACGGCGAATTGACCTTTCAAAAGTGCTACTGCATAAATCGGTCCTCATTATCCTTCGATGTATCGGGATATTGAATGAATTAAATGTAATAAATTTTGTATGCGATGAATATTGCACCTGACTATACGAGGCCGGAAATTCACATTTCTTTAAAATTTTGAGACTACATCGCGCTTTAGTTCAAATTTTAACGGTATTAAGGCGTATTTTTTATACATTTTTGGTAATAATGAAGCTGATTCATTAAGAATAATTGGAAATAATCTAGATTCTAACTTTTTGTCAGATGGCAGATACATTGAGCTTCATCTTACTGAATTATCCTCGTTTTACACTACGTCCCTCAAGAAAATTGAAGCGATAGCTGTAGTAATGCTTTTGTATGCTGAACATATATATTTTCGCTTGACTAGATATATCACATCATTATTTCTATAAACTATGTTCATTTTTGCTCAAAATGAAGAAATCTTGTATTCCTGAGTCACACATTGGAAATGAGTGTTCGCTTAAACGTACCAATACAATTTCCAAAACAAGTCCCACAGAAAGACGCAGAAGTAATGTAACTGCTTAGGGCCAACAGGTTATTAGATTTATCACCGTCCATTATGAAATATTAACGTAATAACAGTGCTAGCAGTCTTTGAAAGATTGCCACGTGAAGCTGAAAACTCAAAAATTTTAAAGGGTCATATTCACGTACAAGCATACGTCTTATTTCCACAGGAAAGAAATGAAAATATATTTACTGACATCGTCCATTGAGGCGAGACTTAATCCTGCGCCCAGCGTTGTAGGCAGAAAGAGTTTCTCACCCGGACACACTCTGACTCAGATGCAACACGGCACGTCTCACCAGACACACAGCTTTCAGTCCTGCACACACAAACCGTTAGGCAATCCCGCATTGCTTTCGCGTGATGCAATGGCGGTGGAGGAGAGAGTAACAATGTGACGGAGGCTCAATTTCAGTCCGGGCAGTAACGGAAGTGATAAGCTATGATACTTCGCATATTTCTCAGGTGGAGCCGCTACTCTAGAGGAGATACAGTGCGACGAGTTACTCTCCTGTATGCACAACTTTCTTTATTTTACGTTATGGTCCAGTGGGGGTAGATAATTTCGTACAGAGACTCATAATGGTTCATCGAGCAGCAATAAAACCAACATAAAATGATCAACCTTTAATTTTGAAACGTGATGTTTCAGTGATTACCTTAAAAATGAATAGTTCGGGAATTACACATTAATTTTAAAGATTGTAAAACTGCAATTACGATGCCCGACAACAGCTATGGTCCACTTATGTTACGTATTGTATTATTGTACTTCTTCCTCCACTAATTTCTATTATCCCTCTCTCGCCCCCATTCTTCTGTCCCTCATTCTTTCCCTTTGTTTTCGTCACATTTGGCTGTTGCTCCTTCCGCTTACCAGCAATGGACGCCGCGCTGTAGAATACCGTTAGCTCAGCTCACGAGAGCCCCTGCTCTCCGCGTAGCAGTGTCTAGGTGGATGATTTTACTCCAATAATATAAATGGACACTCATAGGAAATCCTGAAGAGAAATAAAAAACCAAAGGGTTCGAGGAAAACCATACATAAATACGTAATATGAATGCTAAGTGGTAATTCGAGAATATCCTAAGTAGAGATATAATAATTATGCTCTTAATGCACAACGTCCTAGGTTAATTCTGAGTAAAGATAAAACATAATTGCACAGTACTCCTTAAAATTCTAAATAGAGGCATATCCTAAATTCACGGCTTTCCAATAAAATCCTTACCAGAGATTCCCACGTCGACGTAAAGATACAACTCTACGCTAAACATCAATTATCGCTTGGTCTGATAACGCTTGTAAATCATGAGCAAAGCGTAAAAATCATTTTATCTCACTCCATAACTTTAAATCTTAAGTTTATGTTTAAAATTTCAAGAGAAGCTACACGGAATCTTACATTTTTCTTATTGATGAAACAGTAATGACAGAAATCATTGATGTAAGCGCTGCTTACTTCAAGACTCTGCAAAAAATGAGTTTTCCAATATGCTTTCATCTGAACTGCTGTCTGTTTAGAGAAGTCAAAGCTGTCAAAATTATAGTTGCGTTATTCGGAATGCGAATGTCAAAAAATATCAGGTTTATCTGAGATGAATTCAAAGGAACGTGAACCACACTTGTGTCATTTTCAGAGTTGTCTACATACCTGTATTTCTCCTAGCTAGGATTGAATCATGTCAAGTTCAAAATTTCATCAATTAGTACGAGTGACAGCATAGCCACACGGTAAAATTAATTTTGATTTATAATTCGCCTGACTTAGGATTGAACCCGATGATATGGTGCTCTTTTTCCATGGTTTCGAGAGCGAGCTGCTGTTACTTGTGACGGGGACGCACGGAAGTTCACTACGTCCCACACTGCACTACGGTAGGGAGAGTGCGCTACATCTTGAGTGCGGCTGCAACCAGGCACGAAATGATGAAGTTTACACAGCGTTGCACCAGCACTCACTCACACTCTTGACCTCACGAGACTGAATAGAAAGGGTCGGTCAGGGAGCGCTCGGCGCTCGCCACAGGTTTTGCTTCACAGCCAAGGACAGTCATCTTCAAAATGTCGTTCATTGACTAAGTAATATTTACTTTCTATCCTCAATGAAAACACAAAACCTTGAGTTTTTCAATAATGATCTCACTGAATCAGCAATAATTCCGTAAAACTGGCTCACATTGTACAGTATGTCCTACAAAATCCCGGACCGAGTCTTTTTTTAGAAAAAATACTCGGTTCGAGTTTTTGTGGGACGTACGGTATTTTGTGTAAACAGAGGAAATGCCTGCAACAGCACTGCAACTCAAACGTCACAGGTGCCCATGGCTGAAGCTGTTGGGCTGCAGAGCTGCTGCGAGCAAAAATTAAACGAAAACCTGGATGAGATGCAAACAATAATCATTTGATGAAAACCTAATGAGTTCTTTAAGGCTACTGTTCTTATTCTGCTCTCTGAAAAACATCTTTGGAAATAAATTCATAATATCTGCTCTCATGATCGCCTTATCGAGAATCTGACCTTTCAATTGAGACAGAAGTTGTCTAATAGGTCTGAGACATTTGCTAATTTCACCCAAAATAATTATTTGACTTTTTGAACCTTTGTCTGTGTAATCATGAACGTGAAATTCTGCAGAAGCCTCTTTCTTCATAGTCAGATTCCCAGAAATTTAGAATAAATAGAATAATAATTACATAACAGTCTCTACAGGAAAACTTGAAGTAGAGCCAAATGATGCATATTACTACTCGCCTTATGCCACGTTACAAAAAAGGAGCCTGCGTCAAATTATGCGCCCCTGCAGGTCTTTGTTCAAGTCGACTCATAAGTACAAAAAATGTCCTACATAGAGATTCCTGACGACAAAGAATGAAAATTTCTGCAAACTCAGACCGTTAAATTCATGCTAGGCAAAATCAAATGAAAAATAAAACGAGGTTCGAGTTACTTGAGAGGTTCAAAATTAGATCTATGATATTTACATGAAATATTTTACCGATCACGTTGAATTTCCAACTCGGACTTCGCAACACTCATTTATTTAGAGAAATTTATACATACTTTTGAAACAATCTCATTCTTGCAATATAATTGCTCAAATTTTCTGAATACGAGTAATTATATTCGAAATAATGCCTATATGATTTTATTAGGCTTTAATTAATTATTAAATCTCATTTTTGTGTTTTAACTAGAAGCGGTGAAAACTTTCATGTTTTTGAATAGCAGTGGTATGGATCGCAGCGTTCCAGTGACTAAGACTATGTCGCACCGAAAAAGAAAGGACCATTTGGTATAGATTGAAAAAGACGGGGAATTATTGCAGAAGGTATGTTCCCACACGGGATTCCCTGCGCATAGAAACAGTAAGCTAAGAATTAAGAGGAAGAAAAGAAAAGGAAATTTTGGCGAAAAAAGTGTGTTAATTGAAGGAATTAGAGTGGTACGAAAAGAAGAAGACCCGAAGGTCTATCTATAGCTGAGGTACCCACACATTGTCCTCCTGGGACTGCTAGTCCCCATAGCAAACGATAGTTAAACTAACCCTATAGCCTATCCCACGTCCTCAGGATCAGGTTTTTTGACCAGAAAATTCATAGGCACGAAACAAATGTTTTCGATTGAGGGGTAAACGGTTGACAGCAAGCCGCTGAGGGCTCGTTCAGAGAAGGGAACTTAAGCCGGGAGCTTCTTTTCAGAGTAAAGAATTCAATCTTCTTAGCATGAAGTAGGGGCACACGTTTACACATAGTGTCTTGAAAGGGAGCGTCTAACTTGAAAATACGTGCGGATGTTGAGCTCAATTTTGGATAACTGAAATTTCTCTAAATTTAAATTTATGTAGCACCTCGTTATACCTGATATAAAATATCTTTGGGAAAACTTTTAAGTGACTTCAGTGTTCTCCAATAAAACCCATGGATAATTCAAAGCTCAATGAAAAAAATTACAGAAAAAATTGAAAAAAAACATGAAGTTAGTCGTATGGTTGGTAGACGATGGCACGAAATGCGAAAATAATTAATTTTTTTCGGTAAATGTGTTTGTTTGCAGTTTTTTTTAGTTTATACCCTCTCGTCATGGTTTTAAGTAATTTTTTTAATAAGCAAATATTTTTCGAACAAAAAGTAAGGATCGATTATCTAGAGGTTATTAATGAACTAGTTATGTTAGAATTTGGTATTGTATTCTCCCATTTGTATCGTAGATTTAGGCAAGAAAGTCCTCGACTTGATTATTTGGCGAGACATGACACCGAAAATTGACCTCGTACCTTTACGTTTTTATTATGGAACAACCCCGTACAACACAGAGCCTCGTACAACATTATAGGACAACCCCGTATTATGGGACAACCCTCGTACAACACGAAGCCTCGTGGGAAAGAGAGCGTTACGCATTGCAAATAGGGTAAAGTTTGAAAAGTGTTGGGAGGGAGGCTTTGAGTTTCTTCGCTTGAAATAATTTGGAGTGGTGTAGAGTGCGCAAAAAAGAAGGATTTGAAAGAGGCTCGTGAAACAGGGTATGGGCTACAAAACGGTAGTATTCATCCTACTAGGTTATTTACGAAGAATTGGAACCGTATATAAGCGAAAGTATTTTTCTGGGAGGTCTGCTGAGTGAATGAAGCAGTATTTAGTTCAGAAGGAACTCAAAGAGAGCGAGCTACAGTGCTGCCTAGATGCCGTTGCCTATAGTGGTGACTAGGTTGACGCTTTGACTGAGATTCTCCATACAGGAAAAATTTCATCTCAACGAATATCTCCGTTGTGAATGTCAAACTTACAGATTTTATTTTCACAAATTTGGTAATCCTATTAATTTTCTTTCTAGTCAGAACTAGGTTATTCGATTGATGAACAGAAATTTGAAAATTTGTATTCCTATATGATAGTGATTTGGTTAGGTTAGGTTACATGACCACGTTTACCATATATGACCCACTCCGGAGGCAAAGTGTTAAGTCAAATCAGCGGGCTTGCTGCAGTCCCTGGCCACTATATTGTCTAGTCAAATCAAGTAAAAAACGATTTATATTAGCCAGGTTTCTTCAATTTTTAAAGAGGATGAGTTGATTGAAACGAATTGTAATATCTGAAATAGAAATTTGATATATAGGAGCTGCATCAGGATTATCAAATATTCTTTGCGCTCGAGACAAATCAATAAACGAACTATCTACTGTGAGCTACAAATTCAATATCAAAATCAGGATTTTTACAATGTTTGGTTGTCTTATCAGAAAAATCGAAAAAAACGTTATGTACGAGGAGTAGGGACATCGAAAATTGTACGGAAATAGTGATTAAATAAATTAAACTTTGACATACTAATAAAGTTACAAAGTATTAAAAAGCCTTCATAGATTAAATTTTGATCGTTTCGAAATGATGAGGAATTATATGATAGTCAAAACTAATGCTAGGAATTTACGAGCGTTTCTCTCTCTTTAACGAAAGAATCATGCAAACAAAAAAAAGTTATAGACACACAAACATATATACATGTAAGACATACATACATTCGCACACACTTCTTGGATTGCCTTCCTTTGCTGCATTTTAGTGGACAGTGCGGCCGCGTCACACAAGGCTAGCAAGAACGAGTGTGTGCGTGACTGTGCGAGCGTAACTGAAGTTAAGGACTTGTGAAATGATGCCACAATTCTATACAGAAGAGAAAGTATATCAGATCCCATGTGCTAACTACGTCCAACGCTATTCAACGAAATGACGAATAAAAACATCAATGTTAACACTCTGACTGCGATTCTCTACGCAGGAAATATTTAATGTCACCAAAAAGTTCGGCTGCGAGTTTAAAATTGAAGGATTTTGCTGTCACAAATTTAGTTGTCCTATTCATTTTCCCCCAAATCCCAACTAGCTAATTCGAGTAATGAATGCGAATTTTATGAAAACTTGATAATTTGTATTCATAAATGTTAGTACTTTCTTTAGGTTAGGTTAAATAACCGCGTGTACCAAATATGGCGCACGTGGCAGTCAATGTGTTAAATACGTGTTAATATTCTGTTTCTGACCTAAATGAAGTCATAGAAAATCCACCCGTAATTATGAGTCATTTCATGGTATATAGTTTCTTGTCGTCAGATAATTTCGTTTGACAGCCATTTAAATTTTCCGTGTGTGTAACTGCGCTTATTAATGCAACCAAGGAATTTTAAAATGTGCCTAAACGATTAGATTCAAGTAAGGCCTCCGCGGCCGTCGAAAGTGTACAGAATATTTATTATTGCAACTATCAACGATTTCACAACAATTGTAGCTTGAACGTCTTGGAAACCTTGTCGTTGAGTATGATGAGCCTTGAGTTATGGTGAGCTGATGATAGAAAACGTCCGAGAAGCGCGAGTACGGCTTCTCTAGAGACGCACTGCACCATCGAGGCAGTGAAGACGGACGGTAACCAATTACGCTCGTCATTATCGCATAATTAACGTGAAATTTTCAAATATAATATAGATGTCGTCATTTATCTCATTTTATTCCTTCAAGTTCAAGTACATTGTATGCGATTTCATTTGTGTTTTTTTTTGTAGAAGGAGCTACTGAACCTTAGTGTGAACTGTCATGTTAATTCTGGGCTTCATATTTTAAAATAGTGCGTAAAATACCGCTATCACTTTTTGTATTAAGAATATAAGTTTCATTTTGAGTGCTATAGTCAGCTAAGACAGGTATAATTTTACTCAATTATAAATTATTCCCTCTCAACAATGGTCTGAATGTAATAAATAGAGCATGCAAAATTTCTTCATCGTACACATTCACATCGCGGATCACTGCCACAGAGCTCGGGCAACGACGACTACGAAGTAGGCACAACGTCGTCATGCCAAAGATTTTATTTTATTTACTTTTATTATGTATGAATTAGTTTAAAGGCTCCGTTGCCACACCAGAGGCCAGGCCATCTCATGAGAGCGAAAACAAGAACCATTTTGCATAGCGTGTAGGGAAAGTAGAATCTATGCATAGGTGTGTTCCCACGCAGGATTCCTCGTGCATTGAAACAGTTAGTTAAGAAGGAAGAGGAAGGAAAGATAAAGAATGATCGCGAAGAAAGCGAAGAATACATGAAAAAGGAAAAAAGCAAAGTGGGCCCGAAGGATAGAAGTCCCGAAGGCTTAACTAGCGCTGAGGTAACCTTACACTGTTCCCTAGGCAACTCCAATCGCAACTGCGTAGAATGCACAAACCTAACCTCGCCCTTTTGCACGATGTCCTCTGAGGGGTGCACCTCATGATAAGTGAGGCGTTTACATTTACAGTTATGTCTACTTTAGTTAAGTTCAACTTAAAATCAAGTGATTTTTTCGCAGTGTGGGAAAGATAATTAGGAAGTCAAATCAGTTCGGTTCAAAATAAAGTTTAGTCACTTTTATTTCCAGCGCTAAGTGTCGTGAATTCGGAAGTCATTCATTTTCATAAAAGTGATGAGCTAACCGAGAGATTTATCAACAAGGTATTAACTTCAGTCTATCAAAGGAAGTTTTGCAAATGTGCAGTGATGTAAACCTTCCGATTTTACAAAAAAGTTAGGTAGTCTATGAAATTACGTAATCCATGACTCATTGAATACATATACTATTCTCAGTTTGTGAGAGTTGAAAATTCTGTTAAATTTATGACAACTGGTTGAGTAATAAGAATACTTGTAAAATACCTACAGCTTACAACTGACATATAGCATGTATCATTTGTAAAAAAATGTAGAATTTTCATATTTTTGTAAATTTAACTCATCTTGGGAATTACTCTTACCAAATTCGTACTTGTGAGGCTGATATTCAATAGCTAATTAAGTGATGAACCTAGCGGAGAGCTAGTGTGCAATGCCTGGGGCTTGTTAACGCATTAATGGCAAGTGGCCAAGATTTTTGCTGAGTTAAGAATTGCTATTTCTAAGATAATTATTAAACTTTGACAGGCTTAAGTTCACTTTTTAATATTAGGTTACGAATTTGACGCATAAAGTACTTGCTACAATCAACCTATTCTTGTGTTTTTTCTCTTCGAACCTTTATTTAACACTTTGACTGCGATTCTCCACGCAGGAAAGATTTCATGTCGACAAAAATTCGGCGGAGTTAAAAATTGAAGGATGTTGCTGTCACAAATTTAGTTATCCTATTCATTTCCCCCCTAGTCCCAACTAGCTTATTTAAGTAATGAACACAGATTTTATGAAAACTTGATAATTTCTATTCATATATATTAGTACTTTCATTACGTTAGGTTTGATGATCGCGTGTAGCCATATATGGCGCACGTCGCTGTCAAAGTGTTAACACGTTGACTCCGATTCTCCACGCAAGTAAAATTA
>VOMN01122470.1:0-11126 GCA_014899125.1 Orchestia grillus
CTATAAAGGCACATTCCTCTGCAGGTGGTGAGTACAAATGCAGCACTCTTGTACATTGCGAGCGTCGGCTCCATGGCGCTTTGCAGGATAATGTGTTGCGCTCACAGCCGGGAAATGAGGGTTCGACTCCTGGCTGGGCAACATTTTTTTCACAGAGCCACAGAGTGCTTCCATTGGAAAAGTTTAAACCTCACATTAGTCCCGCGTCAATAGTTCTAAGGTTTTGAAAACCCGACGGTGTACTGTATGTCACTTATGTTGGAGTTAATGAAGTTTATCGCTTCTTCCATTTTTTTAAACGAAAAAATTGGGCCGATAGGAAGAACATACGGAAAAGGTTTCCATTTGGAAATATCGTACGACGAGCAACGAGGTACATCTCCGAACGTGGTGCTTCCAAAAATAGTAAAATTGTAAACGAGGAAAACTTGCGAAGGTTACGAAACGGAAATTGATGTACTTGGAAATCTATCTACATACTTTGAAACACGCTATACTTGAATCGGTTTTGTACCTAGATTTGTGGAACATTTGGAAGTGTACTATATGTAAATATAAACGAACATTCGGATGTAAAAAATACTCCTAATTACGCTTCAACTAGGAACTTACTTCATCATGCAAAATTTAGTTGAAATTCTAAAAAGAATGCTATGCGAGAGGAGGCGCACTTGGTCAGAAAGCTGTGAATGTGGCAACGAATGACACAGAGCACTGAAATAATAAATAAAAGGAAAGAGAAAGAGGAGCAGAAGGCACTGGACTCGACCAAGGCTTCACCTTAATAACGATCAAGTTACTCCCAGCAAGAGCAGAAGGGGAAAATAGGGAAAAAAAATCCCGCAATAAATGTCACGGGAAGTATTACTATATCCATTGCGAATAGGTAAGAATGCCTTGGCGGAGAGTTCGGTCCCTCAGCGGCTTAAGCTACGACAGACGCCGTAAGCCTTATGGCTTTGAAAAAACTCGTAAATGATACCTATAACCTCTCGAGGAACGATTAACTCTCCATGTCTTCGTCGCATTTTGCTGGTGGGATAAACAAACCAAGCAGCAGAGCATTCAGAAAGTTGATTTGCACAGGGAGCTGAGGGAGCACAGGCTGGGGAGCGATGGCCTCCGAGGTCGTTCAAAGGCCGTAGCTGCGGGCAAGTTTGCCCATCAGAGGCCCTAGGGTCGCTCCTGCAACGCCAAGTCACTCGACTGTCGAGAGCGTTCGTAAACAACTCGCTGGCAGCCCCACATGACATGGAGCCAAGGTTGCGTTGAAGCGAGAGGCGGTGATGCAATCTAATGTGTACTTCCTTGGGCGGCCGACCTTACGAGGTAAATATTAAACACCTTTAGATGGACTGTTGACAAAGCCAACACAGGGATGGGAGGAACGACACAGAGGCGCTTTAATGCCATGTCTGAAGACAATTTTCTCATCAAACAAGATGATCAAGCTCGATAATGGAGATAATTTAAAGAACAGAACGCGTGATTTAGCGGCGACCAGATTTCCGACACACTTTGCATAACATCACATTACACAACCTAATGAAGGGAGAGCACCCCGAATGGCCGCGCGTGCAGCGCACCACGGCCTGCTGAGGCAAGGACTGCGGACATACATGTTCAAAATGTAAGTATATACTTTCAGATAATAGGGAATATTGTTGAATTCAAAATAGAAGAGCCGCTCTAGTTAAATTCGTTATTAGCAAATAATACATTGAATAGAGCACCAATGTTCGTGTAAATAATGGGTGCACGCTACACATTATTGAGCAAATTAATGTGTTATTTACGAATTACTATTTCCGCTGCATAGGCTCTAGGTTTAAGCTAGAGTCTTGTAGAAAAACTGAATGGATGCACGATCTTGTATTTACTACAGCAAAAGATTGAGTCACGAATAACACCATAAGATAAGACTGAGCTACGAAGAAAGTAAACCCTACAGGCACCGTGACTACTGACGAAAGGAAAGGGGCTCCATTCGAGGGTATCTGCGCGTTTGTTGAGGGTAACAACACGGTGAACGATGAGAACATCGCTGAACACAGCAGAACAAGATGGTCTACAATGTAATTCAATGAAGCGAAAGCGGTTGCCTTGTGCAAGCGGCGAGCGTGACGCAGCAAGTTCAGAACACGAATTGGCCAGCTGATAGAACTGCTACACTACTGACTACATCTTCAACCGTGTTAAGTACCTCTACCTACTACAGACCATCACGAAACAGTTTCGTAACTTTAAAGCAGGTGCTCAGAGCATGTTACAAGCACTTTTTTCCTATCATTTCCCTGATAAACAAGAAGATTTGGCACTGTGACCTCAGTGAAGTTACGAGGTGGCGCCAGCTCTTGGTGGCGGGCTGCGCCGAGGAGTGTAAAAATAGGAAAATCGATTCGGTATCAAACCGCTTCCATAAACATGCAGTATCTATCGACTGTGGCCTAAATGAATAAAAATTAAAAAAAGAATCTGACCTGAATGACACGTTTGCTCACTTGCCTCACTTGGAGGCCTGAAGCAAGCGATGACTACGGGTGCAGCTCAACAGACGATCGAGCAATAGGGTTCGTAAAAACAAGCGAAGATAACGGAGTGTGTTAGACACAACGTATACGCTGATTCATGGCAGGAACTCACGCGAAACCGCTCTGCAGGATGGCAATTCGGCACACAATTGAGGAAGTCAAGTGTGAGAGACTGACCTACATAGAACGGATAACTATCAGGGGAAGAATACCAAACTAAAACGTTCTTGTTGCAATATTACATTTTGTGATGAGTAAACTAACATTTTCTCATTTCCTTAAACTTTCATTAATTTATAACTTTGCCTAGATCTCAGTTAATAATAATAATAACAATGGCAATAATAAGACGAAGGTTCAAAGAAATCAAAAAGTGTCATTAAAATTTAGTTGTGACAATGACACAGACAAGTCAATACTCATCCGAGTCCCCGTTCTCCCCCCACTCGGTTGCTCGAACTCGAACCACAATTTATAGCCAATGAGGACACCAGCGCTCACCTTTGGCTTGGGTTCACTGCCAACAGCATTTCTACGCGCACGCATTACGAGCAATTCGTCCTCCATGACCCGCGAACAGGGCGACACCGCAGATCATTGACACACGACACAATTAAGTTAATGGCCGAGAAACAAACCGAAACACTTAACAACAGCGCTATTTTCTTAGCTTGGCAAAATAAAATTCAAAACACAATTAAAGAATCCATATTTCAAGGCGAGCGCCCTAACAACGGCGGAGGGAACATACGAGGCGTAGGCATTTACGCAAACCAACTCTACGTATGACCTGGCGAGAACGCGCCGCCTGCAGCCGCGCTGCATGCCTGCCAAGGACGCCAGGGCCTCCTCAGTGAAAGGCGAGTACTGGTACACTCAGCTTATGACGGTGCATGTTGAGCGGCGTACCGGCCGAGTGTATCTGGCCTCGCGCTGGTCACTGAACTCAAGCTCGCCTTCACCTATGCTTCGAACTACGCGTTTTAAGGTCCTAACACATGAGCATTAATCGTTCGTACGCATTCATGAAGTGCTGTACGCGTGAAGTCTTGACATGAGTGAACACTTGAATGGAAAATTATTCACAACACATTGAACGCAGTTTAAATCAAAGACACATTCCCGTTTATTAACATCAAATGATGAACTTCTTCGCGATATTTTACGAATGTTAACATTTATACCTAGACTGAATGCTAGTTGCGACGAGTGACCTCAGCTTCTCAATATGTGCCTCAGTGTTTTTCATTTAGGAACGCCCAAATGTCATAAAAATAACGACACTTAAGGTGGACAAAAATATCTCAGAAGAAATAAGTATACATTAATATCAGAGCTTCCGAGCGACTCATACATTCACCTTCAGTAGCTGAGTGTCGGTGTCCCTCGAAAGCTCTAATTTTAATATACATCTATTTCTCCAGAGATCTTTGTGCCCACCTTAGTGTTGCTGTCTTTCCGTAGCCGAAGGAAATCATTTCCCCACAGCCCCGCCTCTAGGAGACATGCGTGTTCAGCTGCGGCACTCAGGAGGCAGGAGCCGCTCCTCTTATTGGGGAGAAACCCGAGCGAGAGAAAGAGGAGCGACGAAAACATAAGAGAAAGAAAATGAACATAAAATATGAAATGTAGATATAAGGGGGAAAATATGGACAAAAAAACGAGTAGACAAACGGGTCAAAAGAGTGAGACTTCTTACCTAGAGTGAATTCACGGAGAGCTTTGAGGCCCCAAAAGTACGTCAACACAATGCATTGTCAATACAGGCCCACACAACAAACTAGCTAACCTGGGAACGGAATACCAAAAATGAACACATCCGAATGCTCCTCTGGCTTCAAGCGCTTGCAGACGCTACAAGAAGTGCCTGACAACAACACATGCGGGAGCCGGGGGCACGGGTCGTATAAGTGAAAGGCTACCACCACCGTTGGGGGCCACAGCAAGCAGGGCACGTTGACGGTCAAACCGAGCCCCCGGCTGCTAGCGCTCGCTGGGCAGGCGTGCGGGTTGCGAACAATGCAGGTGCGTGGCAAGCAAAGGTACGACACTCAACAAGCTGAGCAAAAGCGGGGAAAATACTGCTAGAGTTAAAACGTGGATTTGATACATTTGGTGACCGATTGAAATCAAAGACAAAAATTTAAAAAAATAAAGGCTTAAAGTGACCAAAGTGTAAAAATTGTCTGTAAATGAACAGAGAAAACTAGCAGAAAAATTTGAGAAAATATGCAATTTATCCTGCAAATAAATTACTTGAAAATGAATTGTCTATAGAAGGGATTTCCAGTGACTTCATTCAAGGAAAAAATACATAATTTATAAGTATGAAACAGCTATAAAAAAATTTAGGTCCAATGCACGTATAGCCTCTCGGACCAATGAAAATGTAGGGAATATACCAAACAAGTTCATAAAAGATAAATGCCAAAATAAGTATGAACATCAAATGGAGCCTTAGATGAAAAAACTTCATTCATGTTTTACTATTTCAAACGTTATAGACTGCTTGCCATCGATGTTAGGCAAGAAATGAAGCGTGAATGAGAGCACGGGCGCCAATGGTCGCACCCGGTATCCAGGATTCGAGCGAGCCCTTAAAGGCGGGAGCGGTCGGCCAATGGGTCCAGGAGACCTCGCCCTACTGATGAGCATGGAGGAGTGATCAGCCAAGAAGAGAAGCACATGCAGGTCACTAACGAGCGGAAGTGAACCATGAGAACGCCCATGTGGATGGTGCTCATGGTGGTAACGGTCTCAGGCGTGAATAGCAGGATGAACTCGACGTGTCATCCGTCAGGACCAAAGGCAACAAATGGTGCCGCTCACCGAGCCATTTCCAATGGCACAGAAAAAATGGAGTAACATGTACTACAGCACCAGAACGAACCGTATGAGTAAGATAAAAAGAGCAATTTAACTAAGACCGTTCACAAAATAGCAAGATCTGACGATAATTCCCTTAAAAATCACCATGAATATCTATCACTGTAAAACAGAACAAAAAATGGAGAAGTGGCGCATTATTAATTTAATAAGGGAAGATAAAGCCAAAAAATTCTGCACGGGATGAAAAGCTAAAATTTCGAAAGAACTACAGCTAAATATGTGAAAGCAAGAAAACGAAGCTAAAAAAATTTAGGAAAGTTTTTTGAGGACCAAATCCAGCAAAACAGGCATCCAATTTTAGGAGCAGAACCGAGAAAGACATATAACTCGTATTGTACCAACGATTAAAAAAAAGAGTCGAATGCTTCAAGGTTGGAAGACGTTTAAATTCAAAAATTATAAAATCTAAGGTACAGGTATACAAGCAGTAACAAATCAAAACATGAGCGCACAATTTCTTACGATGACCAGTGCAAAACGAAGTCAAGTTCACAAGTATCGATGGCAAAACAACAATTACGGTCAAAAGAGCGGAATGAAAGAAGAGGAGCACCAGTCCGCAAGATGCGCGGCAGCCGGCGCCGCGTCCGTGAGTGTCTGGCGCGCTGCGGGCACCAGCGGCTGATCAGAAATATGGTTCGTAAAAAACAACATAGCTACCTTCACAGCGCCTCCAATCAAGCATTCATCAATTAAACAAGATCTGTTGGAGTCTTTCACCAAATCTGTTCGTGTAAAGCAATGCACGGATATAAACATGCCTTGGAACACGGACAATGTCCGCAAGGACGGCATGCAGGTGACGTACACAACTGTAAATTTGAACACAAAAATGCATATGCGCTCGTAAAACGACCGACCAATACGGCAGGGAAAGTATTTTCCCAGATGAAGGCACGACGGTCGATGCAATCACTACTAAATTTTACAACATGGCGGAGACCTACATCAGCCCGTCAGCATAAACTAACATCAGGTCTGCTGCCACAATAAATATCGAAGAATCTCCGCAAGATAAAACAGAACGGTCTGCGTAAATGTGAATTGAGGCATCTGCACAAGCGAAAATTAAGGCGTCTGCGTACACGGAAATTGTACTGTCAATGTCAATAGGAATTTATTCCGCTACGAAAAGGAAGATTCTTTCATTAAAAAAATAGAAAATCCACCTGCAGGTAAAAACGAAAATTGGCTCCTATGAAAATAAAACGATTAATTCATCTCCGTAAAGGAGCACTTCATGCCCATCCTAGGCAGAAATACCTGACTAATTCACGGACATCAAAGCTTATTCATGCCAGAGGACAAAAATTGAGTCCTTCGCGAAAACGAAGATTAAAACTAAAAATTTTGCGTCGGAAACGAACAGGCAACGCGTAAAAAAATAGCAATAAGCGGTTACGGGAGTTGGTCTATGTGAGCAAGCGGAAAGTGGCCAGCGTGCCCACACGGAGGTAGGCCAACCGCTAAAGAAGAAGGAAATTTGTACTCAAACGCAAGCAAAAGCTAATGGATCCACGGGTACGAAAACTGTGTAATTTCTACAGAACAATAATTTCTCCTCTCAGAATGTGTTAAAAAGTACCATTGAGGAATCGAAAGTAACCCCACTTATATAGAAAGAAATTAGCGTGTTCACCTATTTCTAATATAGGCTGTGGAAAAACATTCGAGTGCAAAATTCGGAGAAAAGCTCGTTATCTTAGAAGAGCAAAACCCAAGAAACAGACACCGGCCTAACAGGTGAAATGGAAGCACAATCGAATGCGACGAAGATCTATCACTCAACGAAAACAAAAAAGATACCAAAGGATAAACATTATATGCTGGTAGCGACACAGAGGCCTCCGGATGAGACGTAAAATTGCGAGCTACCGTAAAGGACGAGGCCACCCTACAACACATACAGGATGTTGCCAAAAGCGTGCAAGCTGCCTCACGAAACGAAAAATAATTTGTCACTAGAAGAGCAAAATCCTCAGAAAAATACAAAAAACAATACGTCACCGTAAACAAAAATGCAATTGTAGAAGAAAAATCGTTCACCACCGCAAGTAAAAACAGAATCGCTAGAAAAAAATAATTCGCCATCCAAAATTGAGACGCAATCGAAATGTAAAAGTCAATAACCAGATAGAAAAAAGCCTTCAAAAAAGACGACTAACACGTAACCGGAAAAAGAAAGCCATTTAAAGAAAACGAAACGTCAACCATCACTGGAAACAGGGAACACCTCGAAAAAAACGAAGAGAAATACGACAACGAAAACCAAGAAACCGTCTTAAAAAACAACAAAAAATCCATTCTTAAAAATTGAAGAGTGATCGAAAGAAAAAATCGATGCTTCACCGAAAGGGAAAAGACCGTTAAGGAAAACGAAAAATGTCCTATCATGAAACATCGAGGAGCCATCGTTAGGAGCGTGTGATGGCTCGACGCAAGAAGCGACCGCTCCAGCCGAAGGCACGGCCTCGAGGGCAGCGAATGAAGACAATAACAGCACGTGGAAAGCAGACAGGCAACGGATAAATACAAAAAATGGTTAAAAACTGGAAACAGAAAAGCTCCTTAAGAAGACGGAAAAAATCTTAACGTGTGCTACTGCGACGTCAGGGTAAAAGGCGACCCAGAAATTTTAGAAGTCGCACCAAAACACAAACTCGTCAAAAGAGACTTACGAGCGCCCATGGCAGACCATAAACTCGCCCCAAACAACGAAAAGTTCTTCTTCGTAGAAAGCCAGCCAATTTGCGCTCACAAAAAAACGATCATAAGCGGAGGAGAGCGAGATATTCAGGTCACCCTCTGGCTGGTAATTTGACCCTGCTGAAAAAGAGTAGTTATCCAAGTCGGACAAATTTCAGACACAAAGTTCGTCATCCAATACATCATTTGACCATTCAGCACCCAAGTAACGGCACGCATCGCGTCCTCAGACGTTAGGTTCGCCACTCTCATCGACAGGTGACCACACAAAAATTGAGGCAACACGCATTTCACAATATAAATAAGCATTAAACTCGTCCATTCCATTCTGAAATTATTAAAAACAAAATCAGTCATCCAAGACACAACGTGATCAGCCGACCACGAAAAAGTCATCCTTTTCATCCGAAAATAAGGAACAAAATTCATTATCCAGGACGCAATATAACGAAGAGATAAAAGACACTTCATCACTTCCATCCCAAGATCACAGAATTAAAAATACACCCATCAACTCCCCACATGATTAAGGGTCGTAAACGCGTTTATACTCTGACCAAGCAAAATACGAAGTACCACTCATAACGAGTCCTCAAGAGAAAATAAAATCGTCCTCCACTTTATGCGACGATAATTAAACACAAGCTTCGTCACCCAAAAAATGGAATCAGACAAAAAAATCGACGTGTATTTCATTCAGTGGTCAAAAGAAACAAAACTGGACATCCTCAACACGCAGTGAAAATTCGACAAAAAAGCCGTCGTTTATTTTAGCCGAAGACGATAAGAAACAAAGCGCGTGCAAAATATCATGTGATCACCACACAAACAGGCCGTCATCTAAACCACCATGTACCAACACATAAAGGTCGTCCGTTCTTTCCAACGATCACAAACTACAAAATACGCCACCCAGCACATCACGTGATCAGGCAACGCAAAGGACGTCATACCAATCGTGTAATCACCAGACCTGCTGGTAGTTATCCAAACAGTCAAGTTCATCCGAACGCAAGACCAAGGAATCGCAACGTCATTGTTCGACGTACGATTCATCGCAGGATTGTACGACACCCTAAGCGTCCCGCACTCGTCATACGCAAACTTCAGCATAGCATCCCACGCTCTCCGAAGCGTAAGGTCGCAGTCCGACGTACAGTTCACCCTAAGATTGTACGACCTCCAAAACATAAGGTCGTAGTCCGACGTACAGTTCATCGTAAGATTGTACGACCTNAGGATTGTACGACCTCCAAAACGTAATGTAATTGTCCGACGTGCAGTTCATCACAGGATCGTACGACCTCCGAATCATAAATTCGCCCTCCGACACCAAACTTCGGAGCACAAATATCCTTTTAACGCACGTCACAAACGACATGTGAAGACAACTCCAGGGCGCTTCTCCACTCAAAACCGCCAGGCAAAGAAAAGAACAAGCGGTTCCTCCTCGTAAAACCGAACTGTAAACAAGAAGCAACGATTACGTTCCCGCGTCCGGAAGATCACGAACACCAGGCCTTGGCAAAAACGGAGTGCAAAAATCAGAGACTAGAAGCACAAGAAACTTAAACCTATGACCGGAAGTGTGAGGCTTTGTTCTAAAAATGTGCGTGTAAATGATGCACTCTCAGAAAATAAAACGGACCCAAAAAATACGACCAATGTATCACAATCTGCCGCAGCGAACGGAGCGCTTTCAGTGCAGCACAGCGAAGATTTTAAAAATTATACCGGAATACAAAGAAGTAAGCACCCGAAATTCTCAGAAAAGCCAAGTCTACTAAGTCAGAATGTTTGGCCACAACCGCAACGAAAAAAGAGAGTTGGCATCAATGGCATGTAAACAGCAAACGACCGTCAGCAGCCGAGTACATGGCAAAACAGAATTATCGCTTTGCAGGAAAACGCGAACACAAAATTTGACGGTTGACTTTCAGTCACTGGAACTCTCAAGTGCAGAAAATGGCAACTAATTCAATAGCAAGGAGAGTCGGAAAACGAGGCAAGATAATTCAATAAACTTGAGAGGGTGTCAAGACACTCATCAACTGACCACAATTACATGTTTGAACGAATAACTTCTGTTTTTCATTAAATTATTATTAACAATGTGGTATTTAATCCTACTCACAGCATCGAATCAGGAAGCGTCTGCAAATAACACAGGTAAAATAAATTTAATGTATCTATTATAGTACGCGTACCAGATGTAAATAAAATAACTTTTACTCGATGCATCGAAAGAAAGATTTGACTGTAGAAAAATGGGTTGAGACGAGCTGGACAACCAAGATCCAAAACGGTTCCGCGGTCGCAGCTATGAGCTAGTAGCGCAAGTCCAGCTAAGCTCGCGTAGCTGCCTTGAGGGGCTATATTCCAACGAGATACGTTCAGAATTTGTACGTAACTTTGCCACACCTCAGAGCTCCCATAAGTGGAGTTGGGTTGAGCGTATCTGCATAAACACATCAGCTGGCAGTGCTCGCGTTCGTGGTAGCGCTGCTTTCTACTGAAATTAGCGTTGAAAGTTCATAATAATTACGCAGTGTTAATTGCGATTACTCTAGTTGATATCCTATTGTGATTTTCATTATTCCCATTAAAATTTTACAAGTAAGGAAATACAGAAAGATGTTTGATTTCCCATGGAATTCAGTGCATTAAAATGAGGGAAATTTAATGCGAAGACACGTTGTTAACATCTTATTTTCACTCATTTTTATTATATGTTTTTTACTCATTTTTGGAGGTAATTTTTGGACCCATCTCAATATTCAAAAATGACATATTCAGTAGGAATAGTGGTGTTCCATGATTTAGTAGAAATTGCAAAATTTCAAAGGATTTTCCTGCATACAATAAAAATGGCTAACCAACTATCCGCCAGGAAGATAATGGTTCATACGTGGCCTGAAGGAGACGATCTTAACTACGTAAGCAAACAGGCGACGATTTAAGATCTTAACTCTCTTACCCTCAAGTTCAATTTTGTGTCAG
>VOMN01122473.1:0-10689 GCA_014899125.1 Orchestia grillus
TTTGTCGGCCAAATGTCCTTTCGGCCAAATGTCTGTCGGCCAAATGTCTGTCGGCCAAAAGTCCGCACACGCTCGTACTCGTACACGCCTTTTACACGTTTCTCGTACAGGTACACGTTTTGTTCACATAGACATCTCGTAAACGTACACGTCTCGTTTATGTAAATATCTTGATCACGTACTCGTCCCGGACACGAACACGTCTTGAACACGTACACGTCTCGTTCACGTACATTTCTCGTACGTGTACGTCTAAGTGAAGCCACCATGCTCCACATGCACGCCACTGATGCCACCAGGTACCACATGCACGCCACTGATGCCACCAGGTGCCACATGCACGTCACTGATGCCACCAGGTGCCACATGCACCCCACTGATGCCACCAGGGGTCAAATGCACGCCAGTGATACCACCAGGTGCCACATGCACGCCACTGATGCCATCAGGTGCCACGTGCACGTCTCTGATGCCACCTGGTGCCACGTGCACGCCTCTGATGCCACCAGGTGCCACATGCACGCCTTTGATGCCACCAGATGCCACATGCACACCACTGATGCCACCAGGTGCCACATGCATGCCTCTGATGCCTCCAGAGATGCGCTGATGGCTCCCGCGTGGCAGGCCGCCATTTGCCTAATTGTGGCGGCGGGCCCCAGCGGACGGGGCCCTACCGGCCGGCACGCGCGAGCCAGCACCCCCACCCCCCTCCCTATCTCTCTTCCCCTCTTCCCATAGGAAGGGGAGCTACCTGCCCTCCTTACCCCTCATCCCTATCAGCCTCCTAGTCCAAGAGTGTTCCCACCGCTGTGTATAAAGAAATTATATGTTTGTTTACATATCATTGTGAATTGATCAAATTAAATGTTGTCCCTTTCCACAGACGTGACGCTGTCAGGGCAGGCCCAGATGGCTCCTCACCAGCTGCCAGATGGTGAGTGCCCTGTCTTGGGAGCTTGGGAGCCCACTCCTTGCTGTTGCGTATCGTGATTGTAGCTGGTGTATGCAATGCGTATCGTGATTGCAGCTAGCTCTATGCCCTTCATATCGGGATTGCAGCTTGCGCTATGCGCTGCATATCTTTTGTTTCTTAAACCTTACTATCACCCCTACTCAACATTTCATTACAATCCTTTTATTTTAGGATGAATTTACAGTTGAGGTCATCTCATAACTTGATAATTATTAGATAACGTTGATTGTGTTATTGATCGTTAAACGCGATCAATGAGGGAGGCAATGGTTATTTTCTAAAAGTTTCTAACTCGTTCACTGAAGTGAGTTGATCAACTTGAGCATCTTTTCGCCCGCAATTTTTTAATATTATGGGGTATATTCTCTGTATTTCTTTGATCAACTAATTTTTGATGAAGGGCTTTTTAGAATCAATATCAAAGACAGGGGTATTGAAGCCATTGGCCCATTGACTGATTTACTTCTAATATTTGAACACGTTGCTAGCGATGATGCTGTCACAACGCTCCACTTTCAAACATACATTCACATTCCGAAGCTTGTACCCCGTCCTCTTGACTTGCAGTCTAGACACGATAGTTCAACCGTGGAGACCTGCGTGAATACTAAACACATTAGAAATACGCACTGACTGACCTACGCACACTTGGGCGCTAGAAAATGGGTAAGAAATAACTGTAATAGAAACAAACACTTGAACTGATAGTCCAAAATATTCCCGGAGAGATGAAAAGTAAAAACGTCTTTTGCGGTGTAAATTTTTGCAATGAGGACCTAATTCTGTGACCTACTATCCATTTTTTGTCCTTGGAAAGAGAAAAGTCGCATTCTACAAGTGGATTTTTGAGAGATGTGACGTAGAAAATCTAGCTCAATTGCGAGCGTGCGGCGATCTCTATCCTGGGAGAGCGATGACGTCAGGCTCTCGCCGTTCGGTGGTTGCAGCAGGATAACGACGATGGGTAGGGGCGTAGAGTGCCGTGTGCACTCGCCACCTGCTGAGATTCGCACGAGAGACGTGTCTTAACTAAGATTTTGGTGTACCAGAGACTGCCATGTTGAATCAATAAATATTTCAAGTACGAACAAAAAGGATTTACGATCGATCACGATGGCTAGGAAACATTTCCAACAAATCCATATCATGAATTGATATGATAGAAATTTGATTTAGGTACAGAAATACAAATCAAGGACAAACGTGTCAAGGGAAAAGGAATAATTACATTCAAATTAGGATCAGTTTGGTTCGTGGCTGCCCGACGCCGTCTGCTGGCGTACTGCGGTCGTCTTCTGAACACTGGACACTGAGCGCCTCTTTCTGTGTCAGACTTGTTGGTAACTTGTATCAGGCTTGTTGGTAACTTGTGTCAGGTTCGTTGGTAACTTGCGTCAGGCTTCTTAGTAACTTGTGTCTGGCTTGCGGGTAACTTGTGTCAAGTTTGCTTGTAACTTGTGTCAGGCTTGTTGGTAACTTGTCTCAGGCTTGTTGATAACTTGTATCAGGCTTGTTAGTGATTTAGATTAGAATAGAATTTATTAGTAGGCTATGAGAAACATTTTGTTACTATAAAACCTTTATGAAAACCAGAACTATCAAACGTATATTGTACTCATCTTCAGTAGAGACAATTCTAAAAATAGAAAAATACAAATGCACTGCGTAATCAGTTAAATGCAATATTCTTAAAAATAAGACAAGAGAATACACTCAAAAATCAAAACACCTTATTAAAATTCTAAACAAGTGTTTAAACTAGTGCAGAGCTACCGTGATCGTTGAGTGGCGGCTTGTGCTGGTGAGTTAAAATACTTTCTGGTATTCTTAAATCTGTAGAGTTGGATGATGCTATTACCTTTAAGTTTGCTTTGAGAATGGGATAGTTAGCTTCTATAGCGTGATCTCTAATATTACTATTAGGTGGTGAAGCTAGAGGCTTTCCAGTGCGATGGAGATTCCTTTATGATCAGCAACGCGTGCGTGCAGATGACGTTTAGTCTCTCCGCAGTATGTTGCATCAAACTGGCAACACGAGTACCAATACACAACGTTGCTCCGCATTAGAGTAGGAATACGATTACACTGAAGAAATTGGCAGTAGTAAGGTAACGGCAAAAAATGATTCTGATTCTAATAGCAGGGTAATGTTCTTAATTATATTGTTTATTTTTTGCTTGATCTTCAGTCTTATATCTGATCTTATGTATCAAATTGAACAAAAAATTAGTTTCTTTGATGCAGTAGCATATTCGTGGTGACAATTAAATGCAGCTTTTAGGTCTTTCTTGCAACAGACTTCTATTTTATCCATTGGATATTTATTAATACTAAAATTTTCATTCGCGAAATCCATCTTTAAAGTAAAATACTCACGATTGAAGACAACTTAAAAGCTCTATCGGTTAAACATCAAATTACACTAACATTGCATGTAAAAGAAATTGTACTATTTAATTTCATGCCAAACTTTACATATATGTGTTTACGGTAAGTGCCTATTGAGAAATCATAGTCATCTTTCTTAACAGTGATGTCTAGGAAAAGTAAAATACCAGTAGCTTCGATTAGAAGAGTTTATTGGATCAGTGCATGTTTCAAATTGAGATAGTGTAAGAATTTCTCTATATCTGACCCAATACGATAGAGCAAAAATAAGTCACCCACTCAGCGGCTAAATAATATACAGCTTTCATTTCAGATGGACAACCCCATAGCCATCACTTTCCATGAAATGAGAAATTCCCAGCCAGCTAGGAGTTGCACAGAGAACTTAGAGGTGTAGGCGCCAAACTGGACGTTGCGGACGGGTTGCCCCAAGTGCACAAACCTGGCGTGCCACTCCACCCGATCCCGAGCGCGATCGGAACTCGTAACGACGAACTTTTAAAATATCTACTCTCGTTTTTGAAACGCTCGACTGGAAATGAATATAGTAAACGTTATTTATTTGTATAAGAAATTTGTAAAAGAAAATGAAGGAATGTTCGATAGTACGTACATAATTGTCAGCTTCGGTATGACTTGGTTATTCACTAATGTATCCGTTAAACAGACTATCAACATTTTTCTAAATAAAATATTTACTAAAAGCTAAGATTTATTTAGCAGGTTAAATAGAATGGAATGGAATTTCTAGTTTTCTTGAACTGTGTACGAAAGACAATGTTTTCGTTCGACGGAAAATTGTACAAGCAAATCGATGGAGCTCCCGGGGGAGGGTTGCGTGTCTCTAATCTTTGAGGAGAGATTTTTATTATTTCATGAATAATGAAGGCTATGGGATTGCCAGTAGTATTTTGGCACTAGGTGGATGGCTTATTCTTGCACTTTCGAGCTAGGTCAGATGCATGCAAAGAAATTTTTGAAATATCCCAACTCGAAACATGCATCGATCCGATTCACTGATGAAATTGAAGCTAACGACATTTTTTTTCTTGATATCACTGTCTAGAAACACGATCATGGTTTCTCAACAGGCATTTACCGTAAACCTGTACTTACAAAGTTAGTCATGAAATTCAAAAGTGCAATTACTTTTGCGTATATATTTAGTGCAATTAGACGTTTAACTGACAGAGTTGTAAAACAGTATTCCAAGTGGAGAACTTTTACTGCTGAACTGGATTTTCTGCCAGAGTATTTTAGTATTAATAGATTTCGAATGCATATAATTGAAGCATGTTTCAAGAAATAGCTGAAACCGGTATTTAGTGCACATCAAGAATATACTACTGCATCTAAGAAACTAATTTTTTGTTCAGCTTTAATTATGAGAACAGAAATAAACCTGAAGATCAAGCAGACAATAAATAATACAATTTTAAGAGTATCACCCTGCTATTACAATCAGAATCATCTCTCACAACTACCTTGCTATTGACAGTTTCTTTACTGTAAAGGACCGTATTTCTAATCTAATGCGAAGTCACGTTGTATATTGGTCCTCGTGTGGCCAGTTTGATGCCACATACTGCGGAGAGACTAAACGTCATCTGCACGCACGCGTTGCTCAGCATAAAGGAATCTCCTATTGCACGGCAAATCCTATAGAACCGTCTCGTAACAGTATTATTAGAGATCACGCTATACAAGCTAACCATATTATTCTCGAAGCAAACTTTAAAGTAACAGCATCGTACACCACTATAGATTTAAGAACACTGGAAAGCTAGTTCCAGGATGAAAAATCAGTCACCTATTATTTTTCGAGCTCCAGTAATTTCCTTCGTTCATCAATCGATTTTCAAAGCTGTGAACGAAATTTAGGATATATTCAAGTACTCAATAGGCATCAGTCATCATTCAAAGTTGACAATGGACAGCTATGTTTCTTAGTTGCCCAACAATGATGAGACGAAAGCAAAACGTCTCGGAATGGCAAAAATCAGATATTGCATTTGGTCGGGCTAACGGACTCGCAGTGAAGAAAGACGCGGAATTCACTGGCATTTCATGCCACTGTTATGCGGGTCAACCAACAATGGAAACAATCCGGCACATATGGCAATTCCAAAATTCAAAGCAAAATTGTGGTCGGAAGAAAATTGTTACCAGTAGGGACCTCCGCCGTGTGTCCCGAATTGTTGACGGAATCATTCTGTATCAAGAATGGAACTTCTACGAAACGTCATTGATCGTATATCTCCTTCTGGCCCTTCTCCTACTTCTCCTAATGATGGCCCTACTTCTAGAGTTCAGAACGAACTTCGCTTAGCGACCTCTATAGACTAGATAGATGGTGAAGAGCGGCTCGCAACAGGGTCGATGGTAACTCCTGCCGTTAAGACAACTTATTTAAACTGCATTTTGAACTCAAAAGCAAAATCACATTGGACTGTAGATGAGTAAAGAAGTGTCATGTGGTCAGATGAATCACGATTCTGTCGATAAAGAAATGATGGCGTTCCATTTCCATATGCCGTCGTAATTAGAGGAGGAAGGTGTCCCGTCCTGGGGCTGTTTCAACTACACGGAAGCGGGTCCTTTAGCTGAGGTATCCGTCAAACTGAATCAGCATGGGCACATTGAGCTGCTAGATAACCGAGTTTGTCATTTGCACATCAGATTGAAGAAAGGCACTTTGCCATGCTTATCTTTCAGGATGACAACTGCTAGTGAATCGGGCTGGAACTGTCATTGAATGGCATGAGAGCCATTCAGGATATGTCAGACATTTAGATTGGCCTGATAAGTCCCCAGACATAAACTCCGTTAAAAAATTTGTGGGACCACCTAGAACGACATTTTAGATGCCTTTAAGATCATCCACTTTCTGTAGCTGCACTTCGAGAGCAGTTGATGCAAGCGTGATTTAAAATCGGACGGGAACATGTTCGGGCAGTTGTAGAATCAATACCACACAGAGTTGCCTCCATTATTCGTAATTGTGGGGGTCTTACACCATATTATTAGCGACTAATTCTTTGTCCGGAAAGCTTATTTCAATTCACAAGCACAAACCTTTGCTCAATGATCATCCCAGTTTGGTACTACTTCAAACACTAGTGTAACATTTTAATTTAGCAGATTGATTTTTGAATTTATTTTCTTGTGATGTTCTAAAAGTATCGTAGTGAACTGATCGTGCATTAAATTTGAGTTTTTCCCTTTTTAAAACTATTTGTACTGAGGATGGTTACATTATACGTTGGATAGCTCTAGAACTTTATTAAACTCATATAAATACAAGACCTTCATCGTAACTTTCATAACTTTCATTGTAAGGTTACGTTCTTCCTCAGCGAGATCTATTCGAGAAAGAATAGAATATAGCTACAAAACGAGCCAGGTGGCCCATTCTCAGGTGTCTACCCAGGTCCCATAGCGTCAGACATCAATTACGCATAGAGAAACATGAGACATGGCATAGGAGGGCAAGAGAGTTCGAAGAACAGGTAGTATAACTATCAGGTTGTAATGAAAGTTCTGTGCGTTTTTTGAGCTATAATTTTAGGTCATGGTTACACCAATTTAATCTATAAGTGGCATATGTGTAGCCATCTAATTCACAATAATAATGTTTCTTCATTCATATTTTGTAATAATTGTTATAATAAATAACTATTACTTCCCAAATGTATGCTCTCACTAAAGAACACATTGGACATACTTGATGTACGAATTTCAGAAGGGCATTACAGAAATTCCAGCAGTAAGATCGTTCCAAGACACTCATGTAAATGATGTGGTGAATGAAAAAACCTTTAGAAGATGGTTTACACATTTCAAAAAGAATGACTTCAGTCTAAAGAACGAACCAAGCAAAGGACGCTCCAAAGAGCACAATTCTGAGGAATTGCAGCATGTCATTGACGAAAACCCAACCAGTACAACTAAAGAACTTAACGAGGAGCTTAATGTGAGCCATACGACCATATATCGTGATATGGTAAGGCTTGGTATTCAACGCTGGAAAATGGGTCCTACACGACCTTTCTGAAAACAATTGTCAACAGCGTGTGAACTCCTGTGTCTCACTCGATTCTCGTCAACTTCAAAAACCTGTTTTTAGACAGAATCGTTACTGGAGATGAGAAAAAGATGCTCTATAATAACATTAAGCACCATAGAACATTAAGCACTGGCACTGGCTCATCCGTAGTTCAAAGCATAATCCACAGTCTCAAAGTAGACTGCATCCGAAAACAATTTTTTGTGTATGTGGTCGGACATGGAGGAAATTGTTCATTATGAGCTGTTAAGTGACAATAAAACAATGTCTGANTACATTTAGGTCAATAATAGTTATTTATTGTAATAACTACTACAAAATCTGAAAGCAGAAATATTATTCTAGCTATGTAGACGTCTACGCACGTGTTATTTTTCAGTTAAGTTGGTGTACTGATGCCTTGAAATTATAATTCAAAAAACAGACAGAACATTCGTTCCAATTGATATCACCTTCGTTCTGCGACCGTTATCACTACCACTAGCCACTCTAATTCTGCCCAGGAGAAAGAAGGCATTCAGAAATATAGCAATCACACTCACAGTCATTGGTTGTCCCTCACAGGCATCAGAACGTTCGTTTTATCATGAGAGAGTGAACGCTTTACAATTCTAGGATCATATCAATTACTAAACTATTTTAAGCATAATCAGAAATTTACAAATAAGGACTTTGAGTCAGTTGTTTAAAATACTAAGGGATTCTCTAACCAGTGTGTCTAAATGTTTTTTGACCGTGTTCAGGGTGCCAGCAAAGCCAAGGTTTTGTGGAAGTCCGTTCGAGGTTATAACAATTTTAAAAGGAAAAATTGAGGTCCTGGGATGTTCTGAAGGATTTTCTAATAAGTTTATGACTATTATCCTTGCTGAAAGCGTTATTGTGCCTCTCGAAGAGACCTTCTGCGTAATCGTCGTTGAAGTCATTAAAAATTTTGTAGGTCTCGATTAGTTGACCAAAGTTTCTCATGAAACCAAGAATTCTACTACCATTCTTGAAACTTTTTTCGACTAGCTTGTCAAGCTTGAGTTTTTTAATTATAGTGATAGCAGGATCTCTTTGCTGTTTTACATTTTCGATAGGACTGTCACGCATTGAGAAATGGAAATTTCCGTAATTGGTTCCAACGTGCATGATTGAATATCCATCATTGCTGAAGCTAATTTTCTAGGTTTCGGCTCATCGGCGTAGGTGAGTAAGGTCTGTTGAGATCCTTGTTCTGTCCCCTTCAGTGAATGCCCTGTGTCTGCGGCGAATATGTTGATTTTACTGATGATTCCAATCTCAAGATCATTGATGTAAATTATAAAGAGAAGTGGGCCATGGACGTTTCATTGAGGGACTCCTGACATTACTTCTGCCCAGTCGCTATGTTGTTCATGAATCATTACTCGTTGAGTGCGACAAGTGAGTTGATTTTGTATTCATCAAGAATTGTTGCCTAGTGAACCATAGACTTTAAATTTGACCATGATCCTTTCAGAGTGAACTTTATCAAAAGTTTTTTGAACGTTGAGGTATATGAGGTCTACAATTTTTGTGCTTTCGTAGATGCGGTTGATTTCTCCAAAGACGTCAAGAAGATTCTCGAGGTGGCTGCGTTTTTCTCTGAATACATGCTGGATATCATTCCTCAGGTTATGACCTTGATGATATCCCTTAAGCAGGACTTTTATTCAGCTTTCTGTTACTTTACTGATGACCAAAAAGATAATTGGGCGCTAGTTACAGGGAAATTGTTTGTTCCCTTTCTTGAAAATGGGAGTGGCATTCGCTTGCTTCTAATCCTGCGGAACCATTCCAGCTGCAAAATATCGACCGATGATATTCGCAAGGGGTTCACTGATCACTTCAGCAGTTTCGTTGTGAATTCGAGGTGTTAAGCCGCCTAGTTCGGATGATTTGTAAGGGCTCAGGAGGTTGACCTCTTTTTCTACTTCTTTCACCGCGTGCATGTCATCTGATTATAAGTCTTCTTGGGCATATAAGTCTTGAGGTTGAAGAATTTTTGTTAAATTTTAGCGTGTTAACACTAATGTGGAGTAAGCATTTAGGATTATGGCTTTACGTTTGTCTGTTAGTTTTGAGCTGTCAAGGTCGATCAATGGTCCAACAGTGTCTCTTTTCAATCGCATATCGTTGTCACATTTGCTAAGGCTTTTTGGATTGCATTTTGTTAACGCAGCAGTGACGACATCTCTATTTCTTTTCATTCGCTTCAAGGTCCTGCAAGAGATAATGTTTTCTAGAAGGTGAGCTTCTTTTTAGTCGCTTTTAAGTATTGTGTACGACAGTTGTCTAGCATTTAAGAGGAGTCTAATTCCTTGCAAAAACCAAACAGGGTCTGTTACTGGTTTTACGTCAAGAATATCGGTAATATGCTTAAGGCTTGTTGGTAACTTGTGCCGGGCTTGTTGATAACTTGTCAGGCTTGTTGGTAACTTGTGTCAGGCTTGTTGGTAATTTGTGTCAGGCTTGTTGGTGACCTGTGTCAAGTTTGCTGGTAATATCCATTACTAATACCTCGTGGTCAAGAGAAATCATGTCACCTGCGTCAGTTAGGCTCAGCTTATGCTTCCTTGTCAAATGGTTCTACTTAGTCAGCTGGTGCTACTTAGTCAGCTGGTACTTCTTTGTTAGCCGGTTTTACTTAGTCATCTGGTGCTTCTTAGTAAGTTGGTTCTACCAGATGCTCATGATGAGATACAACCCTCAAAATTCTCTTAGCTCTGAGCCCCACCTGAATATCTTTTCTAAATGACGAATATATTTCTCAGATGCTCAGAGTGATTGCCTACGGTACTGAGGGTCGAACTCAACAAGATAGTAACCACACAGAGAGTCCAAGACTCCTAATTCTGTTCAAGTTCCTCAAGCAGAACATAACACGTAGGATATGGGAGTGCAGATTCCGAATCTCGCCTAATGATTACGCTGTGCTGGGACTCTCCTTCAGCCCAAGTGAAGTTGAAGGCATGGTACAGAGGAGCTTGACGTGTGCCGAACGATGCGTGTTACGACAGAGTGTTTGGTGACAGGTTCAGTTGGGTCTGTAAAAGCTCAGTTTGACTTGAGATAGTAAGTTCTGATAATGAGAGTAAATAGAGCCTGTGAGAGCTGGGTTTGGGTCTGATAGCTGGAACCGGTAGGCTGCAGAAGTTCAGTTAGGTACGTGTTACCTCAACGGCGGCTCAAGATGTACTACCACAGATCACATACGTAGAAGATAAAGCAGCCAATTAATTGTCATCCGGCGCCCTGA
>VOMN01122480.1:0-38314 GCA_014899125.1 Orchestia grillus
GCTCTCTGCCGGATGTATGTTTCCTGTGCACTTGCTGGATTTTTTCGTGGTTAACCTGTTAGACCAGTCTCGAGAACCTTCCTCTAAAGTAATTTCCTTTGAGAACCAGAGCCCTATTCTGCCTGTGAGAGTTTGATCAACGTCACCCGCAAAGTTCTTACGTTGTTTCTGAAGTTTATTCCTCAAATATTTAACTTGTCATACGTACTTCCAATTTTCTAGCTTTACTACTCCCAAGAAAAGAATTGTCTTCCTAATTTCATCCCAATGTGATTGAAATTTAGATTAAATACAAGTACTGAAAACGCATTAGTCTTCATTTCGAGCTGGCTAGGTGTAACTTGTTTTCTTATTGTTTTATAACAATGAGACGAAAGCAAGATGTCTCGGAATGGCAAAAGGGACTATTGCATTTGGTCGCGCTAAGGGACATCCGGTTAAGGAAATAGCGGAATTTGTTCGGGTTCTAGGTGAAATTCCAGTTACAGTTAATTCATGTTTTCTTCTTTCATACCCTAGCAAACGCTAACAAGAAACAGGCTAGTTAAGTGCAAAAAGTTGAATCAGGGCGTAACGGGTTTAGGGCTAGTTAAAAAAAAAACAATTTTTGCGCATGTCGGTTGTTCAAACCTCTGTAAGGAAGCCAGGACAAAAAATTACTTCAGAATGTTTTATCACGGCTCAATTTCTTACTGGAAAACTGTCGGCTACATTTTTTTTGTAATTGCATTGAATGTACAGATAATGCCTTAGATACTCACTTATTGAAATGTCTTTAAGCTGAAAATAACTAGCCAAGATTATATCCTTGCATACATCAAATGGGTACTGGAGAACGGATTCCTAAGTCCTTGAAAGTTTGAACTCACTGTGCACAGTTTTGTTCGCCGTTGGATCTGGTCACTTCAGGAGCCAGGTGCTAAGAGTGGTGATCATTTACAGTATATCGAGATTAGACTGGAAACTCGTTTGGAAATAAGAACTCCTAATGGTCGTTGCGTGATCAAAAGATTAGCGAAATTGACGGCAGTATTTGTTGGAAGTTCCTTTTGTTGTTTATAACCCCGCTCTTTCTAGTAATAGTCCTAGTCAATCAAACAATCCAAGCTGAATGAAGTAAGTTTCATAACGTATAAGAGCTCAAGTGCTTAACTGAGTCCAGTGCTGTCATATTTTGCGTCTTTTCTCCGGTAATGCTCAAGAATGTCCTTTGTTTCTGTAAATTGATTCATAATGTTATCAAAGTGGTGGCCTATTTGAACTTGAACTCGGAAGAAAACTGTCTTGAAATGTTCATTTGATAATCTCCAAGAAAGAAGTTATTTCCTTCAGTAATTTTGTATCGTCATGTATCCGCCAAAATTCGGGCATCAAAATGTTCCATGCCTCTCGTTCAGGTCACTGCGCACCACAAATGCCTTTGTAAGCAAAATGTCGCATATAACCGCTATCAAATTTTTCCATGAGCGATAAATTAAACATTTTCTGGGGTTTTGCTAGACTTTTTCGTTGATTTTTATTCCGTGTTTTTCCAATTATATTAAACGTTTTTTTTAATATTTTTAATTATAAAATTAGGACAAAATGAAAAGATAGTAGCATGTACGCAATGTATTCGTTAAAACTACGTTCGCTAAAATTGACAAAATTCAATATTTCCTTGAAATTTAACGTGCGTCCAATTTTTACTGCCAGTACCGCGCTTTGAATGAAAGCGTGTTTTTGTGTATTTTTGTACGATACTAAGCAATAAGCTAACAGTGACTTAATGAAGAAAATGTTTGTATTTCGTTGATTACCTGCTCAAGTTAGACCATTTTACTTTTACTCGTATGTCGTTTTGCTGTAAATAATCGGTTTGCCAAACTTCCTTCGGTACAATGGTAGTTCATCTTTCCTTCGCGTTCTCAAGACACGACTAAGATTCCTTAACTCGATAGCTTAAGTTTCTTTTCCCCTCAGAGGGCATAGGATAGGCAATAGGATTAGGTAAAGTAGGTTTATCTATCGTGTGTTATGGGAGTGGCGACCCCAGGGCCACTGTGAGGTTACCTCGGTTATAAATAGGCTTCGGAACTTCTATCTTGCATGCCCACTGTACTTCTTATCGTTTTCATGCCGTCTTCGCTATTTTTTTTATCTTTGGTTCCTCTTTCTTCTTAACTTGCCGTTTCTATGAGCAGGGGATCTTCTGTGGGAATACACTTCGTGCATAGAATCTCGGTTCTCTTAGTCCATAATATGGTCTAAAGCGCTCTTTCGGTGCGACGTACTCCGAGCCACTGACGCGCTGCCATCTATACCACCACCACCACCACCCATCACTACTACTGCTTTTGTTGCTACTACCACTACTAGTTTCTTTTTGTTGGCAATATATATGAATTAGGGATATGGCGTGGAATTATCTCTTGGTCTCACTCACATGTGAGGTATTCGTGTTTTTTTCTGAGAACCTTTTGACAAGTGGCTGTGCAAGAGAATCAAAATTCGTTAAATCCGTATCCAGGAGAGCTTTGAGCAGTTTTATTTTGCTGAGAGATCTGCCACTCGCTGTTCTTAAGTTGGAAGTATGGAATTTTTGAAAGCGTTCATGAATTCATCAAGAAGCCTGAGAATGATCGCCAGCATGCCTTCTAAGCGGCTTACTTGAGGTTTATTTTATTTGGTTATTTTGTATATTTCCCTGGTTTCGGAACTGAATTTTGACTCTTCTGTCGCTTGAAAAGATTTATTGCTTTGTGATCATATTTTCCTTGTTCAAATTTATTTACTTATCCGTATTTTTGGAAGTTTGATTTTTGCATTCTCATTTTACTGAGTTGATCCCAAATTGAATTTTATTTTGAACGTATGAAATAGTTCCTTGGACTTCAATTCTTTCCTTTGTAAAATACGTTATTCCGATAACCGCTTTTTGCAAGGCAGCGAGAGAAATGTTTTCAAGTTCTCGAGAACTGTTGGTTTTTTGCGCTGTCGTGTTGCAATATCGTACCATTGAAATTGATAGAGTAAATAATCACACGCCAGCACCCTACACTCTGATCTGCCACAAATCTCAAATCTAATTCGTTTCCACAAATTTAATTGTGACAAAAACATTACTTAGTTTTTTGCCATTGCCAAAGCAACACTCGTGCTGGAATAAAATATCTCGTCTCTCGTATGATATCAAGTTTGTTCTCCTCAATGCTATTTTCCAGACAAAGTATACATCGATTGCGCTCTTCTTTTCTCAATTGCATTGTTAAGGGTTGATGGCGAAGAATTCAATTCCTGCGCTCGTGAAGTGATGTTGAAATAAGAACTTCAGAAATATGAAGGACGTAGTCATGATACAATAGTATTTAGGCTCTAAAAAATTCTAATTTTTCTCACTAGTTTATTCAGAAATGCCCTCGCGCAGTGGTGAAAAAAATGCTCTCACTTATCGTTTATCTGTTCGTGAACTACTTCAAAGTTTCAACCTGATAAAAGTGCATTGAATGGCGGTGAAAATTAGACTTCATAGAAGTTCCTACGGCCATTAGTTACGGAGTTATGAGTATTAGAAACAAATGAAAATTTTTTGTGGCATACCCAGTATAGTTGAATTGGACGCACGACGTTAATACAATATTGTAAGTTCTTACTGCCATTTCTGCGCATTGTTGCGATATTGCGAATAGTTTTATTCAAGTTATATTGTTGGATTATTTCTCCTACTAGGTCTCATTCTTCCTTGGTTGTTCACAGTAACTCACCTCGCCAATTATTTAGCTAAAAAGTTAGGTCTGTCGGCCACTTCTGTAGTTTTTTGAGCGATGCTACGTGCTCCTCTGGGCTGAACATATTTTTTAACTTTTCTTTGTCCTTAGTTGTTGGTGCTTTTGACTGAAATGTACTATCTGTTCACATTTCAGTTCGTGCACTATTATTCTGACAGTTTTGATCGGTATCTATAATTTTGCTAGTGGCATACTCATAGGCCTTCCATGTGTGACTCATTGGTATAGGGTAATGTGTATTTTTCTTGCCGTTTTCCTTTTCTCAAACTTGACTGGTGTGCAAAGTACAATTGTTTAAAATTTACAGCAACCCATTGGCCCAGATTTAAACTAGATGTGCGTCTACCGTGACAGCTTAGTGTAGGGAAAAGCAATGTAAAAGTAAAATACGCTGACGTTTTATTCGTGAAAATCTTCAACTGAACGTTTCTATTTGTTACTAGTCATTCATGTTTGGCTGTGCTCAAGTGTACAGGACAGTGTTCCTGGGGTTCTTGTTCTGCGTAAAAGACCGGTTTTTTGAAAAAAAAAATTCCAGCGACGCTTCAACAGCCAGACAGGTGTTCGTGAATGAACTGTTCGCCTTCTCAACGAATTGAACTAGCCTCAATGAAGCTATAGCATGGTGATAGTTTCCATTCACTGGGTCACGTAAAGCGATATTTTGCATGATGCATGAGATTTTCCATCCAGATTCCAGCACATTAACGATTCTCAATTTAAATTTTCTTACGAGAGTTGAGTGAACTTCGACCTTATGTCAAATATTCACTCATTGACGTTGAATTGTTTAGTTTCCTTCTAAGTGGCTTTCATTGTAGGACTCAGCATCGTGGTCGGGAAAAGAGATTGCGCACAACCTAACGAATCAATAAAGAACATAGTCCTCTTGAGTGTTTTTGTTTTCATATTGAAACTACAATCAGAAAACTGCTACTAGTTAGTGTGCATAAAAGATTCTTTGGGTGTCCTAATTTAAGGCTATCTTTACTCGTACGACACGTTGCCAATCCTATTATAATTTACGCTTCACTTACAACGTTCCAGTTTCGAAAACGCATTTTAAGTGTTTAATATTGAAATTCTTGTTAGAAAATGTATTTCAATTTTGGAGTATTTCTAAATTCATACACATTCATATGAGGATTTCAATTGCGTGAAAGTGCCGAAGAAAGTGGTCTAGATTTCCGTGATGTAAAAGTGACAAGTTCGAAGTAATGATTTAGTTGTTTGAGAAAGCGTTGATGGAATTTTACCCATTTCTTGAAACCGTTTGTCGCTCTTTCAAGTTTCATCTTCTCGTTTATTATAAAATTCTGACATTTTATAGAGTAGCTTTTTCCGTTCCTTTTGTTGCTGCTATTTTATTCTTCTGCGGTTTCCTAGCGTCGTGTTCCAAGGATTGGTGGAAGAGGCATATTTTAACAAGTAATTTGAATTTTGGTCACAAAGTCCGAAGAGTTTGAGTGGGGATGTGGGGCCTTACATGCAAAACTTGCCCTCGGTTGGACCGCTGGTGCATTCGTTACGGTCTGCCTGCTCGTTCCCTTAAATCTTGAACGGACACAGGCTACGCTTTATTTTGCCTCGGCCTTCATTGAAATTCTATAATTCTTCTGTCCTTCAAAAGCTCTTAGTCTCCTCGTCAACTTAGGCATTTCAACTTTATTCGGGACACTTTTCTCGAAAAGTTCTACCGCTCATCTAAATTCAGCTTAGTTGGAAAACTTCTTCGCAGCTTTGCGAGCGGCCCGTGCTCGCTGGATTATCGCATTGATTACTCCTATGCCTCCGCGTTGCGCTGTAATCTCTGTTCATTCCTGCTCCTTCGAAACAAACGTCCAGGGGCCCCGGACTTGGAAGTTGCAGATGCGTAAACATCTTGGAGCTTCTGGAGAGCTTTGAATAAAAATGTATCGTTTTCCGACTGGAGAAGTATTCTACTTGTTTCATCTATTTCACTAGCATATGCAGTTCGTCATAGCCCGATTTAAATTTTCTATTATCTTCTGACTTACGTGCGATTCTTTTTTCCATGTGAAATTGTTTAAATTTAGATACTAAGACAAAGGTGCTAGTCGTTAAAGAGAACGTGTTGTCTTGGCAGTTGATGTGAGGACGTACCGTGAGAGCCGTCGCTATGGGAGAACTTGTCTCGTTCGCTCCGGCGGGCGTCCTTAGTTGCATTAGCCTTCCTTCTTCTCATGGGCCCTCCTTCTAACGGCACGGAGGGTCTCGTCCGTGCCATACTAACACTTCTCGAGTTCTATTAATGTTGCTCTTTACTATTTCCCTCATACGAACTTCGCCGTCCCTAAAGTTTCTTATAGTTATTGGAGTTTCTAACTTTGTTAAAGTTCTCATCAAATTAATTTTTTTCTGACTTCCCGCCGACTCTAGAAGTTGACCGGTCAGCATTCTTTGTATTGTCAAACTAGCAGAATCTTCCAAGCTTTGATGATTAACATTTTGAAGGCTATTGTTCAGCTTCACTCGTTTGGGATAAAAAAAATGTTTTACTCTTTGATGTGACGTCCTCTGCGAGTGTGATCAATACCAGCGTTAGCAATTGAATTCTTAAAATATTAATTCATGTTTGAAAATGTTTTTATTGAAAAATCGTGATCGCTAACGATTTTGTTCTTTATTAAGAACCATTTTGTCTGTGCTCACCGGCTCCGTGTCTTATACTGTATTTTGAAGGGGTGCGATCGATGGCTTCTCGTGAAGCTGCAACAAAGCCTCGGATGCTACTCCTAGTCTTTTATCATACACTGTCTCTTGCAACGGCTTTGTTACAGCTTTTGAGATAATCCTGCGCAGACGAGAATTCAGTTCCTACGTACCATGCCCTCGTCTCTATTTTTCCTATTGAGGAAGTGCGTCGGGAAGTTCTAGTGGCACTGCTTGATCCATTTGCATGAAATTGGTTCTGCGACTGTTCTGCTGATGTTGTTTCCTTAGGCAAGTCAATTTGACTCAATCTATTGTTAGTGAATGTTTGCGTCCGGACGAGTACTTCCGAGTTCTGTTGTTCTCATGAAGCCTGTGGAGCAGATTGCCATGCGATAGGCCCTCTTCACAGTGACACTCACAGCTTGCGCTTTACGGCTCAGCTGCCTTAGAGTCGTGCCCTCCGCTCATCTTTATGAAGAGCGACGTGCGGCGTAGCGCCTCCTTTCTTTGCACGCCTAAGTCACGCGAATAATGCGTAGCTCCTCCCTTGTTGAAGCCGACTGAAGAGTATATAGTTGAAAACTTGTTGCTTTGCTAGGCAAATATTCCAGTCTCTCGTATTTATTGCTCGTATGTTATTACATTTTAATCACAGCCTTTTAACTTATCGAATTAGTTATTTCTTGCTTATTCTTTTTAAGTGATGGCTTCGGAAACAAATTTTGTTACACAAAAACCAAGAACAGGATCAAACGAGTTCGATTTTTTTTCGGCTACATTCGTTAGTTTCTGACGAGAACATGGGACTGGGAGCAACGGAGACGCATTTGAAGCGAGTTTTATGGAAGGTCTTATTCTCTTGCGGCGTCTGTCGAGCAGACTCGATCTTCGAGTATTATCCAATATCTGAGTTCACAGGCACTCGCATGTCTGGATCTAACCTCTTTTCACTGCCTTTGTGAATCGCATGTTCCTAAATATAATGATGGAAAATAGTATAATTTTTAAAGTGAGAGCATGAAATTTTTATTCTTAATAAACAAACTTTTGATAGAATAGTTGTCAAGGCATTGCCAATAATGTATTCATTATCCAAAATAGATCTGTGATCCCAAATAGATTGTTATCTTGCGTGAAAATTGCTTTCTCGATTTGAAGGAAACGAATGATAATTGAGTATTAAAGTGTTAGACTTTGGAGTGTTTGCAAAAAGTAATTTTAATGTGGGGAGTAAAATCCTTAGATTTGTGTTGTCGAGATCACAGTTTCGCGTGTTGTTCTTTTCTGAAGTCGCTTTTGTGAATGTCGTAGTCTAATTTTATATCAGTACTTGTGTCGTTAGCTCAATGTTTCTTTCCCATGATATTTTTTTTTTGTAAGTGCAAATAATTTGTAAAATTTAACTCGTCGCATTGTGTTTTGCGAGATTTCTAAAATATTTGTTCGACGTTACAGCGTAGATAGAATTTTACATCATACGGATATCGAAGTTTTGTACGTCATAAACGTCTTTGTCCTATTCAGTCCCGTTCATTTGCAATATAATTTTTTTGCAAATTTCTCTATTTATGCGCCTCAAGTTCAATCATTAAATTGCATGACGCCAGCGAGGCACCACTGAGCAGAGGGATTGGGGGACTCGGTACTCGTCAGGAATTAGTACGATTTCTCAGGGTTCCTTTACGAGTTCTAATGATGCGTGTTCTCGTTACCCTCTCAGGGGGCATAGGATAGGCCATAGACAATAGGGTTAGTTTTGTCTATCTCACAACAGGGAGACTGGCGTCCCTGGGAGGACACGGTTAGGTTACCTAGGCTCTAGCTAGGCCTTCGGGACTTTATCTTTCGTGCTCATTTTGCTTCTTTCAATTTTCATACTCTCATCGCTGATAATTCTTAGTCTTTTTTCTCGCCTCATTCTTAGCTAGCTGTTTTTATGAACTGGTGATCCTGTGTGAAAACACACCTCGCTCATAAATTCTCCGCTTACACAAGTCCATATTAGATGCTCCCTTCTCTTTCAGTGCGACATAGTCTGAGTTACAACAGCGCTGGTAGCCTTACGACTAGTTTTACTATTGTTCTCCTCAGAATAGCCGAAATGCGAACTAACTTGTAATTTCATAGCTACTAGCGTCACATTCAGCAGTACTTCTTGTAGGAGCAGATTGTGAAGTCTTTTGGAACAGATGGTGAAGTGAGGCAGGCATGTCCTATGTGAGCAGGGTAGGAGTTCTTGGCAATTGATCTCCTGCGCGAGGGTTTTTACAGCTCGGTTATATCGACATCTGTGCACAGCTTTCGGTGCTTCACTGAGCTGCTTGCTGTTGCTGTTAACACCGAGTTTGGTACAATGGTTATGCCTTGTGTAAAATAATATTAATGGTACACTGATGGTGAAGAAATTTGGCAAGCGTGATGGTGAGCAGGTGCGTGTTAGCGAGGAGTAGGCTCGCCTAATTAGACCAGCAATAAGCCTAACTCCTCGAGGGACATAAACTTTACTGGCTAGTCCTTGGCCTGCTACCTGCCTCAGCCTTCAATATCAAGTGCTAACTTAGTTTTCTCTTGTATAAGTCAGCGAAATTTCGGTCCTTCAAAATTCAATCTGCACAGACTAAACACGAAAGAGAAGCCCCTACAAGTCAACACAACCATTTCTGGTGCTGCAAAATGTATATAATGTCCTCTATAATTTTTTTTATTAAAATATCAAGATTGTTTCCATCACCGGGTGTCGTAATATTCAGTAAGTTTGAATGAGAGAAGCGAAGTATATTGATAAGTTTTTTACATATGTTATACGTCATTGTCTCTGAATGTATGGTGAAGTTATATTTATTAATAAAATTTTGATAGTTTTTATTTTATTGTGCGACCCTGCGTGAAGACAACACCTCCAGTTCGTTGTGCTCGACTGTCTTGTGGCTTTGAATGAGGTTCGAATGATCGAACATTTTTACCAATCCCTTGTTATTTACGCACGAAATGCGTTGATGCTTGATTCTTAATATCACCTAGAAATTTTTTATTTTATCAGATAATATACTATGCAAAATCGTTGATTAAATCAAATTGCAGGGAATATACCTTGTTATTATATTATTTGGTTATTTCACCCCTCTTCCGTTATGCTTTCATCAGACACTCCAGGCCATTTGTCGTGCGAGGGATCCTTGTAATTTGTGTTCGCCCTCGCCAATTGGCGGGACTGTGGGCAGCCTAGGTCACTAGGTGGTCGAGGCCTGATCCGGTCTTCCGTGTCCGCCTTTGCAGAACATCGTTGCGGAAGTTTCTGGGCTTTAATTATTGCTGCCGAGCTCAAGTTCTCCTCTTCACCAAGTCCTCCATCAAAGGGAACTTGAGTGCGCCTTGTTTGCTGGCTCAGCAGCTCTAGGGATCGCCTGCCTTTTACTTCTTTCATATTTGGAACATCTCTGCAGTAAACCATAGTATTTTTTTGATTTCATGAATGGCTTCAGTGCATGTTAGTTTCCAGTATTTGACATGCGTGTCTTCTTGTTAACCGAGAATTCATTTTCGTGATATTTCCGTACTGTGATTTTGGTACTTAACAATGTATTCATTGCTACACCGATTGAATCGGGTTACGTTGGCAGTGAGTGCATTTTTAATTATTTCCGCTCAAAATATTCTCTTGAGAATTTTTCTGTATTTCACTCCTAAGAATGCTGTGAGAACAGTTATGAGTTTCTTAGGGGCGAAGCTCTTCTTCTGGACAATAGATTCTATGTTCCGTCGTAGGAGGTACGTACGTTGCGAGTACCTCTCAAGGTCAAAGTACATGTGCGTTACGGGAATTCGAATTTATTAAAAGTAGTCTTAGTTACAATATGATATGGAAAGTGTGTTGCACGAGCCGTTGCGAGTTACTTATTATGCATGGCTACTCTCTACGAGGTGCATATTTTTTTCTATTCCTCTAGAATCGGGATGATAGGCGTTGCGTGCAGCCGACCTCCTGCTCTTTTGTTTTCGACATTTAATCTGTCTGCCCCATCCTTCGTTTCTTTTTGTTCCTTTGAGTTCCTTTTTGCCGTGTTTAAAATGCTTCGTTCGAGCTGATGTGAATGAAGTTTCATTCGCAATAGATTTTTTTACATTGCAAGGAAGTATATTTTTTTGGGGGGAGTCAATATTGCGCATGTTTCAGCATTAATAAACAACTGAAGTAATTTTAGCAGACTATTATTATTTTGATATATTAACCTGCTTATGCTCGTTTTCTATGTTAATTTTTAATTCCTGGAGTGCGATTGTACAAGAGACAAGAAGTTTCATTACCATAATCATTCCAACTGGAGAGCATGAGAAGGAGAAATGTACATTCTATTTTGAGTGACCAAGTACTTCATGGGTACTCATGCTTGCTCTACCCGTTCAAAAAATGGGTACACTGGAGTTGTCATTCAGCCTCTTTTCCATACATCGCGTTACTTGCGGTATGTGCAAGTTTCTAGAATTTCTCCCGGGTGTTAATGTTGAACGCTTTTCTTTGGTAGCGTCAGAACGGAACTTAATTTTTCCGCAACGAATGTACTGTGCACGCGGCACCTAATGTGATTGTTTTGCGATTTCTTTTGTCGTACCGTTTTTTCTTGTGTATTCGGGTACAGTACCAAGACACAAGTATTTACACTATCAGTTTTTGATATATTTTGAAAATTTGAACCTCTGGTTTGAGGTAAAACATAAGTTTGCTTCATTGACGGTCTTCTTAAAAGTACTCTCCTTTCGCACATACTCGCAAAACATTGAAGAATTGTTTAATGTTTGTCGGAGACCATTTTGGCCAAGAAATTGAGTTTAGGAAACGGGTTGTATGGTCCAGTGAAAGCAAAATTGAACTTTGTGGCGGAAACTACGCTCGTCCTGTTGAGAGGAAAACAGGGACTGCCCATGATCCTATGAACACCATCCCTACCGTCAAGCATGGAGGAAGCGGTATGGTGGTGTGTGACTGTTTTTACTATCCATGGTGTAGAGGAGCTCCACATTATTAAGGGAAAAATACCGTTCCATGTACAAGCAGATACTGAAATAGGACCTGCTCCGAGCACAAGAAAATTCTACGTCCGCCGCAAGTGGATCTTTCAGCAAGACAATGGTTTGCAATCATGGTTTGCAAATGAGAAAATTTATCTCTGTGACCCAGCCAATCGTCTGAGCTCAATCCCATTGAGAATTTGCAGTGAATATTTTGAACTGCTCTGCACAAAAGGAGTCGAAAGAATCTTGCTGATTTCTGAATCATCTGCATGCAAGAATGGGACACGACACCACAAGCGTAGCATCAAATGTTAATTTAAATTAGCAATACTCGTTTCTATCTCGTTATTGCAAATAAAAGTAACGCCACTAATTTGTTTTTACTTTTGGCCGAGTACTTTTGTCCCCTATCATTTTTGTTTCCTTATTTCTCAGGTTGTCGTCAAATTTCGTTCTGTTCTGTTTTGATATTCTGGTAAATATGTTTTCTAAACTACCTGTACTCATTACCCAAAATCGGAGCTCAAAACTTTTAAAACACATAAAACAAACAAAGTTGTGCGAATACTTTTATCTAGGCACTGTATGTAATCAATGCATCATTTAGGACATTCGCTTGCACGCTTGATATGATCTCGGATCGTATTTTCAGAGCAAGGTCATCAGTCTTAGCAACCCTTTATAGTATGTTTACCCTGTTTCCCTGTGTGAAGACATGTTTATGCTCCAATTCTGATGGTCACTATTTTCCAGGCAAATTCGCTCCTCACCCCTTCAGCTCGCGACTTAAGAGCTTAGTGCTCCTTTCGATTGGCAAGGTTCTTGAACTCTTCCTGAAGAATATTCTAGTAGTTAGTTGCAGTTTTATGGTGCCGATAGGAGCTTGGCCTTTCCTAAGATGTTTATTATAGATGCCTTAACCATACAGGTTTAGCTCTACTGACGGTGAAAATCTACTTCGAAGTTAACTTATAAGATAAGTCTTATTTTTTCATTTTCGGGGTAGGTAGCAATCGCATCAGTTCGATCGCCTACTTCACGAATGTTACCGTCCTTCATTTTCCGTTACTAGACTTTTCAATTTCAGGGCTCTTCTTCTGCGGTGAGAGTAAGATTTTATGATGTGATGTTATGGCAAGAAAGATCGTTAAATATGTATAAAGTTGTAGGATTTGAAATTATTACGGTTAGTCATTTTTCATGCAAAAAGAAAGCTAATAGGAATGATATGAATGTTACCAAGTTTTTCAATCAATAACAGGAAAAAATTACAGCTTGTTGGTTAATCAAACGATGAAAAATTTTGGTACAGTAAAATGCACACTGTGACGCGTTTCATTGTACATTAGCTGTACGCCGCGAGATAGTTAATAGTGCTGTTAATTAATGTTCTCCGGACTGCAGGCAGGCTCTCACGCGCGTACGCAGCGCTATTTGACTGGGACGAGTTTTAGCTGAAAAAAATTTGTTTGTAAATTGTTATTTCGGGAATCTATGCTCCTCGATTTTAGTAGGCTGTATGGAATTGAGGAAACAGGACGTGAACCTTTACTTATTTTTGTAAATTTTATGTTATTTTAAAATTTAGTTGCGAATTATAATTTGAGAATAAAGCATTGTGTTAGTCTTGTTTCAACTCTCTTTGGCGGTGGAATAATTTCATTTAAAATACTCGCATGAACTGTGTTACGTAAGGGTTCTCTAATTTGTCACGGAATGATTGAGTGCGATTCATAGGTTGCAACTTACGTTTCACTTCTACGAGAACACAGGGTAATCACCTCCTTGCTGGTTTGTTTAGTTTGAAAGGAAACGAAAGATTTTGTAACTTAGTTCATCGGAGTAGTAGTGACGAAGAGAGACCGCTCTGACCCCAAGTAATTTTTGTGTAAATTTTCTCGTCTCGTGTCGTCATTGTTCGCCTGACTGATTCTGCGTAGTCTTCTCCAAAGAAGCTTTCCTTCGTTTTGCTGTCTCTCGTGTTTTATTTCTTCCTCTTGTGTTGATATCCTTCAATTCTATCATCTGGGTGTATTGGCTTGGCCCGTATATGGTGGCTCTAACACCGTCCGAAAGTTCTTCCTTTCATTGTAACGTCGTGTACTTTTCATTTTCATGAAATTATATTATTGCTTATCTAAATCGTTAACATGAGAAATTTTGTAATGTAATCAAAATGAAAAGCTATTCATGCACGAGTTCGTCCTATTCCAATTTTACCAACGCTCGTTTTTGTCTTTTCAGGTACGTTATGCGGTGAGGATGCACCGTAGATTTGAATGACTCGTGTTTACGGTAAGGTGCAGCTTTCATTTCCTTGACTAAGATTTTGGAGTTTCTCACAAGCACACTTTTGTGTCAATTATTAGAATTCAGGGTTTAAAATGGAATTTCAATCTTTTTTCTTTGTTTTACAAGGTATAAGACTGTGACAAAAGCAATGTCCATTTTTCTACAATAAATTCTGAACTGCATTTGATAAACTTTTTGCGGTTATTGGTGAATGTTGCGAGGTCTGATACTTTTTTATATCATTATGATTTCATCACCTTAAGCAGTATCAATCTAATCAATGTTCGTCCCATCTCAAAATCACATGAAACTTGATTTATTCCCGTTTCATGGAGCCGCCCCTGCGAGTCCCGTAGCCAAATCCCCTCAGAGCGTCTATGAGGATGCGAATGAAAGAAGTTAGAGGCAGCAGTTTTCTCGTTCTCAGAGTAGTGATTTCAGTCAGAAGGATGCGAGCAAAAAAAAAATCGTTTAGAAAACTTGAATCTGAACAGTTGGAAGCTGTTTTGACAATGCCAAATGGACACCGTTGCTACTTGTAGGAAATTTTTAAAATAATTTAATGTAACCGTTATCTACGACCATCATGCGCCAAACGAAAAGGCTTAAAAAAATTCGAGTGGTTAAACGGTGGGTCTCCCCCACAAATTATCGCTTAAAAATCTGCAACGGTGTGTTACTTCATGTGGGTCGATCTTGTAACCAGGCTATGTGATTTTTGGTAGGCTTGATATTGGTGGTGGAAGCGAATCTTTTGTCGTGACGTTCGGCGGCGCCGTTCGTAATACTTCAAGGGAGCAGACCTGCTCTGACATCGACTGGCTTAACCTCTAGGAAGCAGACCCGCTGTATTGTTGGATTACGGTCCCGTCTGCGATTCACTATGGACCTTTATTTCAAATTTCACCTCTCTGAGCTTGATCCTTTTAAAATAATATTTGGGTTAGGGTTGAGGCATTCGATATGAAAATTGAACATGTTACTTTCTTGTCTTGCGTTGATTAGTGAATTGCTGTTTGTTATGTGAGGACTTTTTCGTTCAGTTTGCCGTGGCCACATGGTGCGCGGTTAAAAATGGTTTTCTAGTTGTGGTTATACAAGGTTCTCAAGATTCTACTACAGGGTTAATTTCTATCGCGATTGTCCTTGTTAGGCAATTTTTGGAACTTCGCGTTTTGCAATATGCATGTATTTAATCTGTAAGAAGTTTGTGCGGGTGTCTGTGATGTTAGTTTTCACGCCTTATCTTGCCTTATTGACCTTTTCAGTCGATCTTATGGGAGACCTGCATACTGAACAACTGAACTCTTGCATGATGGTCTTTGTTTGTCTTTGTTTCCACTTTTCTTTTGGTTGTTTCCCTTCTATTGTTTCTTCGAGATGCGAACGCTGCCTCTTTTTGCCCGCTGGGCGTGGTTGTGCTGACACGAGACACTGAAGTTCAACTCGATGGTAATTTCACTTAAATTCCAGTTTTACTGAGCTCGACTGTTATGGTCCCCTTTGATATTACAAGTATTAAAGCCACTGATGTTACCAGTAATAGCAATGGCAGTAAAACAATTATGTTTCTAATTAAGTGCGAATATGGTAGGTACGAATGGTAAAAGTAATCCCATACCATCAATAACCAAATTGTATTATAATACAAGCCTTTCTATTAATGAAACACGATTGTAAAGAATTACATGAAAATTTATCTCCATGATCAGTGGTTCTGCCATGAACTGTCCGTAATTCATTATGCAACTCAGTGAGTCCTGATCTACGTATAATTTCATTTTTTATTTCATACTTGACAATTGAGTTATTAACACCATACAGAGGTTTATATACAAGCACCCGCTAAAATGAATATGGTATTAGGGTCATGATGAACTGAAGTATCGATCTCGAGCTCTTGTACGATTCACAATGGAACTGATGACAACCTAAATTCTTCTTCTAAGCGCTTTTTGTATTTTTTTTGTAGATAGTCCACTTTTTCGTGTCTGCCAATACTTGAGATGGTTGACTGTAGAAGTTTTCACGGTCTAAGGTATCTCTTTCTAGTCAGAGCCTTAAAATCACAGTTAAATTTGAAACATCGCATTTGGTAGTAAGCGTGTTCGAGTGTGGAGCCAACCGCTCGGTAAGTCGCTTATCGGGTGTTTCAATTCACCAACATGGAACATAGTGTGATCACACGGACGAAATAATTAAGTCGAGATTGGTGTGTTCTTGTAATACTTATATGTTAAACTTGTTCAATTGGCCTCGATCAACGCAAGTGTTACTGTTTTAATGTGTTGAATCAGGTAGGTTGAGATTCCTGTAAATTTATTCTCCTAATCGTTTCCTCTAATTTTTAGTTAGCACCGAATTATTTTAGGAGTATTGGATTTCTCGTTGGCAGTATTATGATGGTTAAATCTGTAATATTAGGAATTTCTACATGGAATTCATTGATCGGAGCGAGGATTGCGGTCCTTAAAATTCATTGGCATAATATGTTGCGCTCACAGTAGGAGTCTGGGTGACTGCACGTATTGGATAGCGCCTCCACTTACAACATAAATTATTAGATTAATGAGTACTGACTACTGACAGTAATAGTTGTCACACTCACTTCCTCGTCATCGTCGTGTCGTGAAAATGTCAGAATAGAAGTATTTCCTGTGTTCCTTGAGATTGGTAAATAGCTGAGTAACATTACCACTTCGTAGTCGCCACTCTCGCCCCTAATGATATCCCGCTGAAGCACCGTGAATGAGCCTCCTCGGTGGCTCGAGTTGGCCTCCATTACCACTTTGCCTGCCCAATTTTGTTGCCCGGGCCAACTTGTGCACAAAAGCAACGTTTTTGTCGCTGCTGTCCGTTGGAGCTTTTTCTCCGAGTGTTTTTTTCTTCTCGTGCGAATCCGCTTATCATGCCCTTGGGAATATAAATTTTGCCTTCCTTGAAGGAGAAACTGATCGGATTTCGAGATGTGCTCAGAGTTTAGAAAGCGTGGAGCAATTTTTTCTTGTGCATCAAAGAATGAGTGGATTTAATTCTTTAAGTAAGTTTTTGTCTTAATTTCGTTCATAATTTAGATTAATTATACTACGACAGAAATGAAGAAACTTGTTCTAAAAGAACAGATGCCCAAATTTCTTCCTAAAGATGTATGAGATTCATTTTGGATTAATTAATGCACATGCTCGACTTCATCTCCACGCAGAGGACCAAAACTGGCGGACATAACTACCATGTTGTGTCCACGCATGGCATACGCGACAAAGAAAAAGGAAGAATAGACGGGATAATAAATGATATCTCAACCCTGGGAGACCAATATAAGTGTATTCAACCACAAAAGAGAACAACGATATCATCCATGTCCAAGGCAGAGAAAAACCGTTACGAGGCAGCTAGACGTCCCACATTCCTCGACAACGTCGACGTGGCATACGGCTTCCCTCAGACAACACCTGCGTTTTGTCGAAGTTTTAACGACATGTCCACCCCTCTCGACCAAAAACATTCATTCTCGAAGTCCGTTTATGCGCCTAATTTTGACTTGTAGATACACACATCAATTTATTATTTGTATTATTGGGGAATATTTCTGTATCTTGATCATTTTGATTACAACCTCTCTTTATATTGAAAATATAGAATTATCCTATGTGGCAGTATTAGGTACACCCCGCGCGTCAATGATACTCGTTCGAAGCCCAGATAGCCGTTGGTAGCTTTCAAAGATGAGACAGCTGTGAGGAATGTTCTCTGGCGTATAGAAGCGCTGCGCACACAATATGATGTGACGCGTGACTCGAACGTAACTTGCTCAACTCTTAGAAGTCGACAACTACGTACAACTTGTGATGTGGTTAGCTGCGCAGATGCGTATTCAATCGTAAAGCCCTAATTTTTCTGCCGCCCAAAAATCCATCATGGACTCGACAAACCTCCCTGCACATGCACCGCACGAACTGCTTCCTGCCATGTTCCTGCTTCCTGCCATGTCCTTAGCAGCTTTTCTCTCAGCATTTCGAGAAGTGTATGATATTTTACTTGTTTCTCCAAGTTTGCCCAACTCCGTTTTATTAGCGTCCCTCATGTGCTAGCTCTGATGACCAACTTGATGCACGAGTTGACTAATTATTTCGATATCATTGATTCGCGTCTTGGTCTTATCCGCCTGCCAGCAAAATGTGATGGGTCTTCCTGTTTGTCATCGGAATATATCATGATCCTATGATTTGGTTCTTTACGTCATGCGTTTTTTCTGATCGTTCAGAGTTCGCATTAAGTTCGGTGCGAACTCGTATTTTTAATCGAAACGAAGTTATTCACGTTAGGTTGCCACCGCCTAGTTTCTCAGGTTATTTTTCATACGTGACAAATATTAGTTATTTTAATTGTCACGCGAATGATCTTGAATTGGCTGAGTAATGAAATTATTATTGGTTAGCGTATCGATGAGATCGAGGTTCACTATATTGAGATTTTATGTTTTATTTCATGTATATCTCATATCGTGAATTCGTTAACGCTGATTACGAGCTTCTCAATACTCGACCGACTATGAAATGTGAACACAGGTTGTGACGCACCTTTGTGGTTTTAAAATAATTCCTAACTGAACTGAACACAATAGTATACGAATCCTAACGAATCGATGATATTGAGATCATTAGTTTACCCACGCATTAAATTTTATATCCGAAATAACGCATTAGTGATGCTAATTAAATAAAGCTAAGCAAATTTGAAGGCATGGGTAAACATCCTGAGATGCTGAAAAGAAAGCGGTTAAGAAACATGATCAGAAAGAACTCGTAACTCAGGGAGTTGAGAAGCCGTTGAATGCGCTGGCTGGTTGATTTGTCGTACCTATGAATCATTCCGCTGGCAAAAAGATCTAGGGGTACAGAGGCGCGCATTTGTGTATTTTAATTACATCACAGGTTGTACGTGAACTTCTAGGAACCAATCGATGCGGCAATGAAGTGTCACACTCGTCATGCGCGCTGTAAGTGAATTAGAAATTGCCCGCAAGCTAGTGCGCCGCCTCACACAGCATAGCCTCTTGTTTGAATGACACCTGAGTGTCGAGTGTGCGCAGCGGTCTACTCGAGCTTAGGTCTAACTTTCTAACTTAGGTCTAAAAGTCCCATGACAGTTACGTACGAGGTTTGTGCGAAATCTTTACGATGTGTAAATTCTAAAATCAGACGTAGGTGGTATTCCAACTAAAATGAAATAAGCAGAAAGTTTCTCTGACTAACGTTCCTGCATAATACTCTAGGTAAATATCTTAATTTTCAAGTCGGTAGGATGAGATCGGACCTCATTCGATGGCTGCTTGTGCCTCAATCTCGACTGCGTCGATGCATGCTCCTCTCCAGCGTTGCTGAAGTGCGTCGTTGTAAGGGCTTCTTTTTGGGCGCAGATGCTGATGGCGCCTTCCCCGCCTCTCATTTCAATTGAATAAATTTTATATTGGTCTCCCATGACTGAGAGATTAATAATTATTCTTCCCTTTTGAACGTGTGCCACGTGTAGTCGCAACATTCTTTTCCAAGTGTTTGCATCAGAACTGTTCAACCCAGTTAGGGTTTATTTGTTTAAGGGTAAGAAACATTACAGTGCCTCATGTCCTGTGTTCAATCAGTTCATATCTAAATGAGCATTGGAAAGCTCATAATCCGCATTCGTCAGAATTGCGAGAGAAGATTAATACAACATAAAAAAGGAAACCTTAATACGGTAAACCTTGGCATCGACATTCTTACCATGTTAATTTTATTGCACAGTCAATTCAAGATCATTCACGGGGCAATTAAGTATGACTTAATCTCTTCATTATTGCATAATAGAACCAACGCATATTTATCACGCCGAATTAAAAAGAGTTCCTGAGAAGTCGGGTGATGGTAGCATATCATGATTTAGCTCATTTCAATTAAAAATACGATTTCGCATTGGACTAGCGCGAATTCGGAATGAATGATCGAAAATAATGCACGATAAAAATATTAGAACACATATATACAACCATCTTGTGATTACGAAGACCTGAAATGCTATTTAAATTTCTTGAATGACACTCCAACGCAACAGCAGGTGCCGGTACCTACGCGCTTACCTGAAAGATCATGGAAATTGTGTCGTATCTAGCTACTGCGGATGCTATCATTTACATGCGAAGAAGTAGTTACAAAAAGTTTGTAAAATCCATAGATGTAATAAATGAATTAATTTGAGTGCTAGATTCATTGACAAGCGATAAGTGTGAGATTCTTGATGAATAATTATATAATGCTTGAAAGCTTTTTCAAAAATCTGTTTAACCCTCATATTTTCCAAATTTATGTAATTTATGTCTTTGTCATCGACGTGCTGTGGACAGAATGACCTGTTAATAAACAAAAAGCAAGTAATAAATGCATACACATTGCTGTGAATGTTGGTATTTTCTTTGCGGACTAGCGATGTAATTTAATAAAGTGATTAGATATGAAGCTCTTTTTTTTCCGCCCGCTTGGCATTCAAATTTTTTTGATAAAGTACTGAAAGTCTAACAGATATTTGATTCACCGCTCATGAAATAATGTAGAATTCACATTGTAGAATAAATTTCATTTTTGTGGGGCTTTCACACGAGGAATTTATTGGCTTTGCATGCTTTAGAGCCATGTAAGTGCTCCTTAATTCTGTAGAGTCTAGTGGAGCACTGGTTCGTGTAGGCTTCATAGCTGAAGTATCATCATGATCGACGCTCCAAAATGCTGTTTGACTCAGCATTGGTACGGTTTTAAGACGAAGTCGCTTCGTTCCGATTTTTTTACCATTTTATTCTGTCCCTCGGTATAACAGCCGATCTTATATTCCAGGAATCGTTCACCCTAGTCTATTACATTTGTTGGATTACACGGCCATTTCATCGCTGCTGTTTTTCATAAAAAGACGTAGGCACTGTCGTTAGCCTAGGTTTTCATGTGTTACAGGTACTTGTGAGGCCAATTTCAGGGTTTACTAATCGAAGCAATTACTATCTGCCTGTGACTTCATCTGCCTCGGTTATTTTAGTGAGCCGCCGCAACGCTAATGCTATTTTGAAGCCGTGAAGAGTTGTAGGCTTATTGTTAAGCTCAGTGACTGTTTTTTTTCTTTGGAAAGTAGACATCATAATTTACAAGTCATATGACTTTTCTAGTCCGCTTCCTTTCTTCGTCTTTGATCGATTATTAACTAGTAATTATGCACCAATTAGTCGTCCGTCTACGGACTACGACGTTGCAGCATCAATAGTTAATTCTATTTCATGACAATGAAATTTTTTACAAATTGGTGAAGTGGGACGCAATTTTATTTAATATCTTCTTTAGCCTATGTTTAGAGTAGTTATTTGAAGCGTTTTCCACATGAGTTAACTTCTTCATTTTAAGTTTATAATTTTAGTTGAGACTAGTATTTTTGCAGTGTCTATCGATTAGGATATTTGGTAAGCCTTTTCCAAATGGTGCTAAGGAAGCATTACGAGGTAATAGTAGTGTGTATTCGACTTTGGAATTGATAAAAAAAATATTGTCGATCGTAAGTTGACTTTACGTAAAATTGAATGGGAAAATCGATAACGCGTATGTGTAATCAAGAAGAATGATGGCAACAAATGAAAATAATAACGAATTGTATGTAAAATGCAAATTATGAAATTTACTAATATTGTTCAATATCGTTGTAATTATTATAGGTTTGAGAGCAAATAAACCGCAATGATGTAAAGACTCAGTGTGACATTCTAAGGCCGAGATCTTGATAAGAGGTAGCCTGCACACGCGGAAGGCATAACGACCTGTAGGGTCAGTAGGGAAGGGAAGCAGAACTAGTTATTGAAGAACATGATTATAACTTCGAGATAAAATCTCCCCAGCTATTCTTCGCGTGATGCGCAGAAGCAATATTTTTAAGGCTTGTGGAGAGCCAGAAAAAATTGTCAAGAGAAATAAATGTCATGATACTCATAACTCGTGTGAATCCTTCGCTACAACTTCCTTAGATTTGCACAACGACAAGCCACGTCAAGCAAACAAACATTTCAGACTTTGAGTTTAGTATAGCTGTCGTATGAGGATTATGAAGAGCTAAAGCGTCGTTTTCGACCTTTCGTAAACAATCAAATTGAACTGATCATTTAGATTAGTTTTTTTATAACACTTGTAGAATAATTTGCAAACACTGTGCACGTTTGCCTTTGCCAAAATTTTCTAGCTTTAACGGAAAAATTGTTGAGGCTATCGGCTGGCATTCTTTAGTTAGTGTCATTAAATTTCAACGGAATTTAAATCTTTGAACTTTGGACTATTTAGAAACAATTTTATGTATGCAATACGTGAGCCCTTTTGATCACAAACTTTGTCTCCTTTGAGTAAGCCCGAACCGTTCGGAATTGAAAATTCAACCTTCGTTACCTGAGATGATGTATTGATGAGAGGTCGTATGGTTGCTACGCAAAAATTTATACACCTCAATACCTAGCATGGTAGGCACGCCCAGTTACTCTACTTTGTTCTGGCGCCTATTAGGTGGACCCGTCTGATCACGTTAAGCTTTCACTTTGTTGTAAACTCATGTTCAGGTAATTTTCTCGAGTTGTAACCGTTTTTTCGATTTACTTGACAGATGATTTGCTTTCTTACTCTTTCGTAACTACAACACTTCTCGAGTTCATTTTTTCGATGTTCACTGCAGGGTAGAGGGAGCAATTTTCTTGTAGTCCTTGAGGAGCGTAATCGTCAGTCTATGAACGCACATTCCAATGAGAGATTTCTTCAATTACTGTAGGATTTCCTACCGGGAACATGAATAATTGTATGTCAGCTGCTATCAGAATTGAGGCTGGAATTCACCGGTTTCTTCCTGAAGAGCACTTCATTTTTGTTACAGATCATTCTGATAGCACTTCTGAGGCAGACCAAGTAATGTCTTATAGTGTGGGTTGTGCGAAAGGTATAAATACGTTGATTGGTGCTTATTTCAACGTCATCATGCCCACTTCTCGCGCAACACTAGGGGACGATTTTGGTGCCTATTTGCCGATTAAATTGAGTGTAAACAATGTAACCATTCCTTTTAAGAAAGAGGCAGTGTTTCTTAAGTGTTATATTGCACTCGAGTTCTTGTGACGAAATTTCTCTCAAGAGGCGTAGGATACGCAATAAGGTTAGTCTATCGTATGTTGTGGGGACTGGTGACTCCAGGGAGGATACTATTAGGTTTCCTCAGCTGCAGATAGGCCTTCGGGACTTTCATCTGTGGAGCTCATTATGTTTCTTTCAATTATTATACCTTTTCCCCGATCCCTGTGTCGTTTATTCCTTTACATTCGTAACTTATTGTTTCTACGCAGAGGAGATCCTGTGTGGGAACACACTTAAAGCATAGACTTCCTTTTTCTGTAGTCCATACCAAATGGTCTGTTTTCTTCGCTCTCTTTAGATCTCTTTTCATGTGAATAGGGAGTTGAATTCTTAATTTGACCCTTAAACAGTGCAGAAAGAAGATTCTGTCACCAAAGCACCGCGAGGTCAACTGTGCTCTAAACGGAAATGTTCTCAATGAATCAAGTGTTGTTTTAGAAAGGTATACAATATTCTCATAGTCTGCCTTATTTCTTTATTGAATAGTTCAGGTTTAAATCACATTAACTAATCATGCTCAAGCTACATGCAACTATAAACATTAATCACATATTTACATTAGATAATTATTATCATTGGACATTCGATCATTGAACAGTGCAGCAGGTCATCCTGATTCCAATTTGGCCGCGTGTAGAAAATCTAAAATCGGCCAGAGAAACACAAAGGCTATCGGGACGCGCTAGATGCGCACTTGAATTTTTTTCGCTCATGCGGTATATTCTAAACGGACCGTTTGTCATGATATGAGGAAATCATGCGTTACATTCTAAACGGACCGTTTGTCATGGCATTGAGGAAATCATGCGTTACATTCTAAATAGACCGTTTGTCATGGCAGTGAGGAAATCGTACGTTACATTCTAAACGGACCGTTTGTCATGACATGAAGAAATCATGCGTTACATTCTAAACGGACCGTTTGTCATGACATGAGGNGTCATGACATGAGGAAATCGTGCGTTACATTCTAAACGGACCGTTGGCCATGACAGTGAGGAAATCGCGTGTTATATTCTAAACGGATCGTTTGTCATGACAGTGAGGAAATCGCGTGTTATATTCTAAACGGACCGGTTGTCATGACAGGAAATTACAGCACATGTGGGCCACGTTTGCTCCGCTGCACCGTTGAAAGGTTAATGATGGTCTAAGTACAATGGGGTCAATATTACTCAAACTTTTTAATCTAAATTATTTTTGTAGGTGTGTTACATTTACATAAGAGTGCGAGTGAGAAGATATTGTCTTTTGAAAGATAGTTGTTCCTGTGTGTCAATTTTTCATTTAATTTGTCAGCTTTGAAATGTGACCCTGCGCTTGAAGTCGTTTACCGACAAAGATATTCCGTTTTGATTTGTTTAATTTTTCATGTCCTGCTTCAAATATTTTATTGCGTAACTAATCGTGTAATAATTCATGGTACCGTGGACAGAATTTGGGATGCCAGTATGGTGTCCCGAGGCGGGAGGGTGTGGAAAAGCTTCATTGAGTGAGCAGCGTCGTGTGTAGTGGGTGATGAGGTTTTGGTCATCAACTTGGGCGAGATTTGGGGCACTTCGTGTCGCTCAAAACTGCGTGATACGATTTGTTTACGTTATGACAGTTGCACGTGCACTTTTATTTTTCCTTTAGTAGGATTAGTATCCGTAAATCAGCTTCATATCGCTAAATTATTTCTTGTCATGTGTAATTGGCCGTGTGTGGCTTCCAGCAGTGCGCCTTAATTGAACTCAGATATTAAATTCTTTGGAATCTAATATGACTCTGGTGTCGTGCACCAGCTCGTAGAAATCATTCGTAGCACGATGGTATTTGAGCAGTGAATGGTTTTGTTTCGACTGAATGCTAATAACACATTCTCTTAACAAATGCAGCTACCTAGTCACTCGCCTACGCATTGCATCCTATTTCATTTTTATTATTGTGAGACGTTTTCCTATAATGCTAGCTATTTCTCAGCTGAGATCCCATCAAATCTAAGTACTTGTCTGGGAAGACGCAATTCGTAACTTCCGATCTCGAGGATTGCGAAGTCGAGTGATGGACGGTCTGTGTTACTCTTATTGCTACTGTTGAGGATTACTTCTTGGGCTGCGAACACTGATCTGTTCCGTCCAAGTTTAACTTGGCAGTTGCAAACGTTCTTGGTAAGAACTGGCGTCCAAGTACTTTGCCTTCATCTAATCTTGTCGTTTGTTTCGGATAGCACTGGGAATATTCTCCCGAGCTCAATAAAAATGAGCCTGTTCATATATATCTTTTCGTGCGCGGAATAGATTTTTTATGGTGATGCACCTTTTTTACCTAAGGTAAAATTGAGTAGCTTCAATTTTGGTTAGTTGGTTGTATTATGGTGTTTCTCTCCCGTGTGACGTGGTTGTTTTGTTTTAGGGTCACGCTTTCCTCCTGTTCCAGGCTAACTAAGCAAAGGGTTTCCGCGGAGCTCGTTACATTGCATTTTTTCTTCTCTCCCGAACTCTAATATTGTCTTCCATTGGACAGCGAGAGACTCCTGCACCAAGTACGCTGCCGGTGTGTGTTTTTTTACAGCAGCTTGGATGTTGGGTTTTTCACGCCAGTGCGCGTGCGATAATTTCCATTTTATCTCGGAAGTATCAGGCGTTCAATAATGTTAGCCACGTTCGTGAAAGTTTTTTTTTGTCGGTAATAGGTACACGTGTTGATGCAAACGATCTAGATTTTATTTCTCTTCTGTGAACAACTGACTCGAAGTTGAAACTTGATAAACAATGGTGTACCCATTTTGCATTAACTACGAGTCAGCTTCCCAGTTTCTCTACTGTTTATCGCATGACCTTGGCTGTTCACTATTTCAGTTGTAACTTTTAGTTTGGCGTCGAGCACGTGACTCTCATCAGTTATTCAGGTGATAATTCAGTTCAAAGTTTCGCTGATTCGGCGTATACGTAGATGCAGCAAAATGAGTGTCATTCTGACTCAAATTCCCATTACCATATTCGTCTAAATTCATTTTCTCGTTTGATTTGATATGAACTATGATGTGGTAAATGTTTTAATATCCTTCTCTTATTTCGCTCCATTTTCTGCGTGTTCATGATTTTCTTACTGTTTTTTGGTTGGTTTATATTGTTTTAAATAAATTGTATGTTTTGTTGAAAATAAAGGACATCGATACCGGTAGAAATAGTCGTTGCAGCCCACTTACTCGGCGAAGATGAACAAATCTGTGGTTGATGATGCACATGGAACAAAAACAAACATGTTGCCAATGTTTTTTTAGACAACAACTGCGAAATTATTCATCAATGCGACAGTCCAGTGTTAATTTCTCAGTGTCCACTTACCTTTCAGTGACTGTCTCGTCTATTGAGATTTGGTTTTCGCTTCGTTGTGTATGAATGCATGACCTCTTTCTCGTATTTGGAGAAGTGGCGTACGCTTAGTTTTGTGGTGAAACTATTTGGCCATGTACAGGACGTCGTGTAAAAATGAGTTCCTCAAAAGCTAATGTTCGCAATATTTTCGGGGTTTGCTGTCTCAGTGCCTGAACAATGTGAATTCTTTCGTGTTTTCCCTACTCATTAAAGTTTGCCTGTTCGATGACTGAAATTAATGACTAGCCATCTGCTGTTATAGATCTCATTGGGACAGTAAGCCAAAACAAAAGATTTAATTTGAAGAGAGTGTCGAAATTGGCCGTTTTCTGTTCGTGCAGTATATTTGGACAGTTTCAAAATATTGAAGATTTCCCTTGCAACCGTCTCCCAAATCATCCCTAGGGCTCGCGCTGACTAGGGGATCAATATCAAATCTTTCCAAACCGTAGTAATGAAAAGAAAATTATGACTGAAATAATTACCAGACGCTTCCACGCGAGTGATTAAACTGAGGAATATCGTCAAGCATGACTCAAAGTTCTAATTTTCTCGTTACGATTCAAAAATACCTCTAACTCGCCTCCCAGGAGGGCAAAGGCCAGCGATATCACAACTTCGAATAAAATTAAGAATGGTACACTTACTGAAGAAACAATTTTTGTGGACAAAAACCCAGGGGGGACATTGTTAGGTTACTCAGCTTTAGCTAAGCCTTCGGGACTTCTATCTTTCGTACTCAGTTTGCTTCTTTCCAGTTTTATGGCGTCTTCACTGATGATTCTTCACCTCTCATTCTTCTTCATTCCTAACTTGCTGCTTCTACGCGTAGGGAATCTTGTGTGAGAACACACCTTGCGCATAGATTCCTCATCCCCTTAGTTTAGTTGGTCCTTTATCCCTTATGGTCCCTTATCTTTCGTTGCGAGATAGTCAGTGTCACTAAAGCTTTGCTATCACTACTACTTCTACTACCACTTGTTGTCGAGAGTATTTTCATTTTATTCAACTATCTTGATGAGTATTGGAGAAAAACTCCTTGAACATCTATGTTAACAGGATTACTTTTGGCAGGGGCCAAAATTCAGTCTTTGGTTAGAGCATGAGCTGCCATATCGAAAATCTGGAAATCTCATTTTCTTCTGCTGGGCGAAGGAGGACTCCAAGTCGTTCCGTACATCGGAAGCATTTCGTCGCTTTCGCTTATTGAAACCAAAAACTACTTCTCGAGTCCCGAGTTTTCTACAGTTTTCTACAGTTTTCTGCAGGAGGGTACTTCTATAGCAAGAAAGACTGACTGGCTTCAGCGTTATTTCTCAAGTCTCAGGAACAAGAAAATTGGTGACCTGATTCAATTTAAACCTTATTTAAATCCTAAGGAATTTTGCGTTTGATCTCTCCTTCAACTCAGAGCGTACGCTTCTGCTCGGCTGTCGATGCTTTCAAACCGTCTCTCGGTCGTGCACGGGCTGGAATTTTGGAATAGACTCCCGCATGATTTCTTAGAAAGCTGTCATTGACAGTTGACATGTAATATGGAACTGTAGAGTATAATTTAAAATGAAATCAGTTATCCACTGTTTCATTGACTTATGGATACGATCATTTTTATGTTGAGTTAGGCGTAGTGCGCACTTTGAGGGTTGTGTTCGTCTATTGCTGTCTCTCGTGCGGTAGTAGTAGGCGCACACCTACGAGTGATGCACACCGTGTCGATTTACTTAAACCTCTTCAACGCCAAAAACCCGTGCGTCAGTTGCATTATTTACGATATTGATGGAAGATTTTGTGTAATATTAATTTTAAGAACGTTACTAATATTTGTGTAATTGTTGGTGTAACCAAATGAAAACATTTGTTACTGGTGATTAATTAATTTGTACCGAGTTGAATTTTATACAGGGGTAGGGCAAAATAATAGAAACATAGATCGCATTCCATTGTTGTTGTGTGCCCTCATTTTACAAATTTCCTATCAAAATCACAATGATTATTCATTTGTAAAGTAAATGACTTAATTTACTCGATTTAATTGCGATTTTCCTTTTCAAATCTTACAGCACTATAAATTGAGATAAAGTCGATGACCTAAATGAGTTAAAAAAGGGCAAACTTTTGGCCTCCTACGGGCCGCCTCCACACATGAACTCGCCTGGTAGTGGGAAGAAAGGATGAGGTAGACGCGTCTGAATACATCACTTGCTTCCGTTGGTCTACGTGCCAGCCTTTGTGACCATCACACCAGTCCATCCTCTTCTGAATGTTTTGTTGAAAAAGAACGGGTTTTTTAATGGGGGGCGCTTAGTGATGTCCGGTATAATTGAGCTCACCTCGAACAGTTGTGGTCGAAACTTAACCAGTTAAATGTTTAATGAACTCCGTAGTTATTTTTGTGGTAGTTTTTTTTTTAATTTTTCACTTCAATGCGATTGGAAAGCGTCAGTCTTTTATTTTTTCTGAGTTTCGACGTTTTTCCGGAATAGCATTTTTTTGCTCGAGATTTAGTCCTGCGTCTTTAACTCTTCCGTGGTCAGTGGTACTGATATTCCTGAAAATATGTAAGTCCAGCAATTCTCGACACCGATATTCCTCCAATTTACCTTCAGCAGTTTACCTCGTTGTTTAAATCAGTAAGGTCACTATGAATTATTACTTTTTACTGCAACAGTAGGATATCAAAAGAGAAATAATCGATAACTAAAATAAATACACTTAATCGAAAGTGAAAGTAGACCATCGTCATGAATTTGGAATAAATATGCGCAGCATAGTAAATCATGGAAATATTCAACTTAAATCGCTACTGTTTACATTATTTTTTTTGCCTTTGTATATCATCGAGATAAATGTCTGGATGTAAATTAGGAATAACTGTAAATGTACGCTGTATCATTTGGAGAATTTTATATTCTCTTACCGTGTCCAGGTGCCTGGTGCTCGCTTGGGAACTAATTTGATATTTGCCCTGATTTTTAAAAGCTTTCGACCCTCAGCCAAATTCCTTACAGGGTATTTCTCTAGGGTGACCCCTTCCTCTGCTCTATTAAATTAGCTCTATCCTTCATAATGGCGGCTGCTATCAGAGAGCGAGCGGGTCCTGAATATTAAGGGCCTACTTTGATTGAACGCATGATTGGGTTAGCTTGCAAAAGCGCTCCGAAAAAATGACCAAACTTTGCGTTCGACACTAGTTAGGTCTTATTTCTGGGGCTCGTTTAAAATTCGGACATTCGACTTTGACGGGCGTCCGTCTTACCTCTGATTTTGACTTTTTTCCTGTGGATCAGTCTTCGGTGGATAATAATTGTTTTGTTTGCGCAGGCGATACAGATTTTTGGTGGTCCACCATTTTTGCACGCCGTGTTGAATGTCCGCCTCGTAGGAGGTGGACGGGATTAGCCTCCTGTCGAGTGTTGAGACTAGGGCTTCTCATAGGCAGGTAGATCGGAAAGAGCAGGGCAGGTATTACTTATTTCTTTTACCGCCCTGAGGTGATTCAGGCCTTCTTTAGTAGGGTTGAGATTTTTTTACACTATATACGACGTGTTCAAAACTCGACGATTCTGTAACGTGTGTTGCAATAAGATTAAATTAGGTTTTTATTTCCATCGTGCCTTTCTTTTTTGAAAAAAACTAAACGTGTTATGTTATCAAAATTGTGGAGTGAAGCAGTTGCTGCTTTTGTCATTGTTTTTGAGATAATTTCTTCGAAGCGTTTCTTTTGACAGGAGCAAAGCTGTATATAATAATGTAAGAATTGCCATTTTTACTAAGTACCTTGTTTCATTTCTGGATCCAGTTACCCTGCCCATAAGCATTTTTAGTTACATGATTGTTTCCAAGTAATTTTTCCTTTTCTCTGATAAATAATCATTATTTGTGTAAATGTGCGGGTGTGACCTGGATGTTCGAATCTAAATTGTTCAATGACGCTGGTTCCTCTGATGTCACTTCTGAAAATGAATTGAGTGAATATATTACGCTTTTAAATTTTCATTCGTGCAACGTAGATGTTTATATCTGTCTCATTCTTCGTGAGAATATGATGTAGAGTTTTTCGTGATACAATGTACTCTAGAATTTAGTTGAAAAGAGTATGGAAGTATAGAAAATGTCAATAGGAACGAACCGAGTGACCCATTCTTGGGCTGCTCTCCAAGTCTTATGACGTCAGACGGCGTGATCACCATCTCTTGTTGACATCACAGCGTCTACACATGGTAGCGCACGCTGAGGCCGAGGATATATTATGAACGCATTTTGTCCTCTGATACGCTTTCTACAATTGAACTCTCGCACTACGTAACAAACACGATCAATCTACAAAAACTACCTTTACATTGACAACATATACAAGAAATTACACCTATTAGTATGAACTTGACAATAAAATCACTCTCTAACTTTTTTCGCTCGTTCCACTGTGAATATAATGAAACAGTGATATTTGTCGCACAATTAATGCAATGTTAGAGTTTGATAATACAATCGAATATTATTCTGCTGTACTGTACAGAGTCATTTAAATGTTTTATGGTAGAGATTAACCGAAGTAACAAACGACGATTTTATTTCTAATTTCTGAGTAAGCATAAACATTATCTGTGCAAATAATTTTAGCTAACCTTTTTCATTTTTGCAATCCTATTGTCGACTCTGCGTTGACAAATTTTTTCGTATTGCATCTGGATCAGAGTTAGGGAAGTACAAGTCGCGCCAGAAGAAGTATAAACATCGCATCTGGTAAAATTACTTTACTTTGGTGAAAAAAATTATCTCGTTGAAAAAAATCTCTCTTGAATGGCTGAGAACTTCGTTTTAAGCTGTAACTCGGTAATATTTATCCCTTCTTGCTCTCGATTGTTCAGTTTGGTTGATGTTTTGGAATGCTTGATCCCCGTGCATGGTGATGCCGGTCTAGTATTGACTGCGATGCGCTAAACCCTCGCACGTGGCAAGCAGTCCCAACTCTAGACTGTGCTGCGATTGTCTACCTTCGGATTCGTCAGGCACAAGTTATTGGTCAAGCAAAGGAAATACGGTGAATTATTTTGTTATTCTTGACCTCGTGTAAATGCTGGTCGTTCACTGCTACCACTGTTATATAGCAAGTCATATGTATTTCGTAATATTCGCAATTCGCGATACCCTACTCAATATTAATATCGATAGTAATAATGAGTGGTGAAACTTACTAAAAAATGCAATAATTGGTCAAAATACCGAGAATTAAGTTGCGACAGGAAATGTATCCTCGGAGAATAAAGACCCACGACTCAAATAGTGCAAACTTTTCCTACTTCTCCTGAACGACTAAAAAGGCTGCAGCAACCTTGGTGTGAATATATATCATTTACTTTATTAAACATCTCGCTAGTATGTTGAGTCTGAGGGCGATGTTAAACTTTCATGGGCAAGCACCGCCACTTGCTCTTCTTGCGAGGGCGTCCAGGCTGCGCTGTATTGTTGCAGATTAAACGCATAGGTTGGGATCTTTCCTCGTGTACACTTCATGGTGATAGTGCGTGTTCTCGATGAAGTCATTTGAGGAATGAGCACTTTTCACTGATGTCCCTAGCTACTCGCAGCCTTGTTGGCGACACTTGTTGCTGGAGACTTTTGTGTGTTCAGGTCTCGTTGTAAACCTCATCTTCCCCCCTTCTACTGCTTCTCATACTCGTATCAGTGGCGGGCCCGCATTCTGTGTGGCCGACTTGCAGCTCCGTTCTGCCTGTTGCACAAGCGTTTCCTGTTTTCATCTGTTTGCTTAATTGTTCATTTTCGTGTCTCGTTCTGATGTTCCTTGTTACCAATAAAACTCATTTTAAACTCATAAACTGGGGTTGAAAAGACGTTTGTGTGTAAAAATATTTACTACGATAACCGAGGCGTAGAATTAAGCGATTTCGCTACATTTTCGTTATTGAAAAGTCTGGTAAAGATGGTCTAGCTTAACAAGGTGTCATTGTGTACCACTCGTATTACGCGGTGCAAATGTTGGTCATTTTCTGCTGAAATTTGCAGTTGCCTAAACTCTCTCGATAATCCTCTTGATGCAAGTTCATTCGAGTGTCTACTTGTGACATGTCGATGTGTGGAGTTCTGCCTTCCCACTCAGCAATTTTGAGTGCTAATTAGTGCCTTCATAACTACCGTCATGAAATGAAAGTCGCCGAGAATGAACATTACGAACAATTTTCATGGATGGTCAATGTTTTATTAGTTAATTTCCTCTGTTCTTTTCATTTAAACTACTGTTACATTTCTTGAATTGTACTGGAATATCCCACAACGGTGCTCTCCTGGCGAATTCAGGAGAGCACCGTTAGGTTACCTCAGCTATAGACATGTTTCGGGACTTCTATCTTTCGTGCCCACTTGGCTTCTTTCAATTTTCACTCCTTTTTCACTATTTCTTCTTTGTCTTTCCTTCCTCTTCTTTTTAAACTTGCTGTTTGTATGCGCAGGGACTCCGGTGTGGGAACACACCTGTGTATAAATTCCATGTTTTTTTACAGTCCATACTAGTTCTTCTCTTCGCTCTCCTTGTATCACATTTCATGTGGATAAGGAGGTTTGAAGTAACGATTATAATAATGATAATAATGTACTGGAATCTAGTTATGTTTTTGTCGGATGTGTTGTACTCGTGAATGTGAAATACTCGGAATTGAATTACGATGTTGGTTGTATTCAATTTGCTGAAGTAGATCATATACTTGATGAATTTATTTAATGAAATTATTTTGCATATCTACTATTCTATTTATATCATTAGGCTAGCTGTATCAATCTGTGCAGTACTCTATTTTATCTTCCTGAATCGGCGTTGTAGAGAGCGTACCATCGGTTGTGTGCGTGCCCGACTGTGACAACGTACCATCCATCGCTTGTGTGCGCGCCCGACTGTGATCGTTTTTGTTGTGTGAGCGGCGAATCGTGATACGGTGTTTTTTTCGAATTTTTAAGGTCTACACGGGCGGAAAATGCCGGAGTTTTTCTAGAGACATTTTATTTGCATTTGTTCTTAGTGCTGCCTCTACAGGACTATTGTCTCTTGATAGGGTCTTGAATTCTTATGAGCTGTCTAGCGCTCTAACTTAAAGCACCGAAAATTCTTCCGCTTCTTAATGTAAATTTTGTTCTCTTATGCAACAACTGGAAAGAAAACCTTTCATGTGCGGAGCTAATAAAATTTCTAAAAGCAAGTGTTCTGCAGAAAATTCTGCTTCTCTCCTTAAATCTTTTTTTTTTCGAAGTCGATGTTGCGGTTGCTTCAGTGTGTGCGCGTCCTCAATTTTGCTCCTGCATTATTGTATGTTGGCCGTCTACCAGACTGCCGACCAACGAGCCTTGCAACATCCAGGAGGCGACGTTAGAGGCTATTGCTAGCATTCCGCGTCACACTAATAGACGATATGGCACCAGTACTCGAGGGTTTGGCCCGGTGTCACTACCACCAAACGAACCATTTTCGTTTCACGTTTTTTTAGTTTTTCTTTAGACTGGCGGAGACAAAAAGGTGAAATTCTTACTTCAAATTATTTAGTTACTTTTTTATGATAGAAAATTTACGTATAAAAAGGAAATTACTATAATCGAAAATGTACCTGAAAAGGAAATTACTATAATCGAGGGATTTAGAATTAGGCATGCGAGTTCCAGAGCAGTTTGAAGATGAACTATTTGATAATGCTGAACCGAAAACATGAAATGACTTTATGGCGTTACTTTTATGTCGCGTGGGCGACGTTACAAGAACATAAAGTGAGCGAGCTCAATATCGAAGCGAGGGATCAGTAGAAGATGTAGAACACCATAACCATGATTGAGATGACGTTTTTACACCCTCATCTGTCTCTGCGGCACCTGCTCTGAGGCAGTGTAAACTTCCATTTGGGTGCGCTAGAGGATACAACACGTTTGGGAAATCAGCTCAAGACGGTCTCGTGAGCGCGGAGTCTCCACAATTTTTCATTTCATATTTTTTTGTTTTTGTTTTATTTCACGGGAACTCGCAATATCACGTGTTGGAGCGATTGATTTGTTCAATTCTAATTAGGTTTTGCGAGAAAATCTACGGTCTGAAACTAGGAATGAATATTTGACTTTTACTTTATTTGGCATCTTGCTATTAAGTTAAACTAAATTATTCTGATAAAATTTGCTGAAAGAGATAATTTTATATTTGGCGAATCGTAACAACTTATCTGAAGCCTTCCACAGGAACGTTGAGTCGTCTTCCTGACCTCTTTTCGGATATATTTTCTGAATGATTTGGTTACGACAGGATGTACAAAAAAGCCTGATATTCTTCTCTAGAATTAAAGATAGCTGAATTAATTCAGCCTATCACTTCTGAAGATGGTTTTCGGTTCTTTGTCTAGGCAATACGCAGGTGCACAAGATTGATTTGTTTTCGCCACCTGTCTCTAATGGACTAACCTGAGAAGGGGTAACTTGATACGTGGCTCATCATTTTTAAAATGAAATTGTTATAGCTTGGTAAACTTCGTGAAGGGGTGTGAGTTGTACGTGTATAATTTGTTTTTGGTTAGTGTGTGTTCATTTCGTCCCTTCGGGGCGCGTAGGATAAACAACGAGGTTAGATTTGTCTACCCTATGCGAGAGGGACGTACGACCCCAGGGGGCACATTTAGGTTGCCTCGGGTATAGAAAAGCCTTTTGGACTCCTGTCTTTCGTGCACCCTTTACTTCAATTTTCATAGGGTTTTGGCTTAGGAAAAGGCATTAATTGAAGAAGCCCTCAATTTTCGTTAATCTTTACTGCTTCTTCAGTCATAAATTCTTCCTTCATTTGTGCATGGATTCCCAGTTTTCTACAGTATATACTTAATGTTCCCTCCTTTCGGCGCAACATGTCCGAGTAACTGAAGCGCTGCAATGTACGAGTATACCACCACTACTTCTATCGTCCTCTTTATTCAGTGATGCGATTTTGATTTGAAAGTGGCCTTCCTCTAAATTATATGGCGAGTTGAACTGCGATTAGTGAGTTTTCCGAGCGACACATCCGTTTTTACAGCAAGGCAATCCCAACTGGTCCAACCGCGAGAGCTGGTCGCGCTATGTGTCGATCGCAGCTCCCGGGCTCCAGCTGAGCAAAACTGAGCACCCTCGTGATGAGTCCATCAATGGATGCCGCTCGAAAAAGTTTACGGTCTTTTCAACCGAATTTGGAAAACTCATCATAGCTGTTATTCGACCGTAAGATAAAAACCTTTTTCATGTATTTTTCTTTTCTTCGATCTTGAAAATCAGAGCTATCGTAAGCGTTATGAATATTTATCGATTTTGTTTATTTAGAGTTATCAAGAGAAGCAATTCTCAAGTGCCGCAAGAAAAGGAGTTTACGTTTTATGAAACATTATTCGTCCCGAAATAATGAAAGCTTGCTGAAATTGGTGGCTTTTTGCGTAGGATTTTATCTTCGATTAATGTTCATAAATTCATTGATATTTCTTTATATATCTGAATTCTGTGTTGTTTTCCTTCTAAATCTAATCCAGGAAATTGTTCAGTCAGCGATTAGAAGCTTGTGTTTATTTCTGGGCGTGTTTCCGTCCCGTCTTGCAGCGGGGCCTTCGTATGAGTAGCCCGTCACATTGCTTCATCAAAATGGCCTAACGGGACCTACATTCTGTAAAAAATATTGTAATTCATTCCACAGCATTTATACCTTGTAGCTTATCAGTTAATTTACAATAATTGAATAGAAAGAAATATTACATGATTCTGTGGTGTATTAGTAAATTAACAACAATAAAAACGTAGAGCATTGTATAAAAATGTGTGAAGAAACGGAGATAGTGAGCAAAAGAGAATATTTAGAGCTTTATGGCTATTCGAATACCATGATTTTGCACCGCTTACGCTATGATTAACATCTAGCCTGTTTTTTCGTGTAGGGAAGTTTTCATCAGTAATCAGCTTGTGGAGAGAAGCGTGTTTTGTGTCTCAAAGACGTCATTTGGGGAATAATTTGTTTTTTCCTATGTACGTTTTTTGTGTTAAAGCCACCAAATGTTTGACGACCTTTTGGTAACGATTTTCATTTGTCATTGGAGCTACCTTTGTAACAAAGACATTGAGGTCGAAGTACTAGGTGAGCGAAGGTAGCAGATGTTAACGGGTATTTCATGGCCCCGATGGCAAATGCTTGTAGAATTTTTCTTGTGGAAGCTTATTTGACATGCTTCTGTTATGAATTTCTTTTGGAATGTTCGTTCTTGGAATATTTGTTGAAATGCTAAGAAAAATTTATTCTAAATATGAATTTTTTTGTATTGTAAACTTGTCTTGCATTGAGATGTCCTGACGCACACGAGTAAAGGAATACAATTGGACTTGCATAATTCCCTAAGATCAGGAAGTTTTGTTTAGTGGAGAAGGTGCGCATAATGAGCACTTCCTTCTGATTCTAAACTTTTATTTCTTTAATGAAATTGTGGTTTGAGCTCGACGCTTGCACATCCTGCCACTGGTGAACATGTTTGGGACGAGTAGAAAGTGAACGTACATTTGGTATCTCGAAAGTTGTCTGGGGTGTGGACACACAGCTCCTGAGGGAATGCAGACTGTACTTCAGATCTACGCGAAGGAGGCATACGTCTAGCTTATTCATATGCGTTTTTTGAAGTATTAACAATCATTTCTATTCTTAGTTACTCGGTGCAGAATTGGCAGCACTTGTTGCAAGACGTTACTTTGGGTTTAGTCCTTTAGGTTGATACCAGCGTTCCTTTTCCTCTATTATTTTCCTTCTTTGAGAATGCTTGCTTTAGATACAACTAGCCTCATGTTCTATGCTTTGCTGCTTAGATGCTTTTTGTCATTGTTGAAACGCATGGAACTGATCCTTATACCTTGCATTTGATGCATGGATACGAGAAACGGTATTTTTAAAACATCACCAAACAACGGTGCTTGCGATTACTTTTAAGCTGACTCTTACTGCAGAATGTTGCAAATTTAATCATCTTTCGTACATTACATGTTGATTTCGTGAGGAAAGATTTTTCCTTTTGAATTTATTTCCTGGAGTCAAAAATGATACAATGTGAAAAACAGCTTTTCTTCTTACGATGTTCTTCATTAATGCTGTGAAATTTACGCACTATGTAATATCCTAAAGCGACGGTATTGTTCTGTTACACGATGGAAGTTTGAAGCACGTAAGAAATACGCAATCATCAAGATCGTTCCCTCTCTAGTGTTGCGTCGAAACAACGATTTGGTGTGAGCCAACTCTGGTAAGGGCACTTACTTTGTATACAATTTTTTAGTTGATTCGTAACATTTTATTACTTCTGCGAAATTTTCACTCCACCGATGTTCAAATGCATTTAAAATTAATCTGTATAGCAACGCGTGTAAACTAATATCTTTTCGCAGTGTAACAATTCCAAATTCATTCCATTCTTACACTAAATAAACACATGATGTTCTGCCAATTGCCAGCAGCGCTCTTATTACGCCGGCGAGTAATCTTCATTTATTCGTTTTCAAAAGTTCTCGCCGCTTTTGGCTCGTCATTATGTTGTCTCCACGCGAGAGACCGTCTGAAATTGGGCCTTCATATACCATGATTTTTCCATGTGGACATTAGGCCCTCCGGCCGTGCGTACGTATCTTCATTTCATTAAGCAAATGCAAGCGCCCGCAAGCTCCTCGCCTCCTGCGACTATTGCGCTTATTTTCCGGGCTTTCGTGATGAACTCATTTGGTTGGCGGTTTTAAAATATCTTGGTTGAACTCGGACGTCCCTTTCATCGTTGAAATGAGTTTTCAGAACTTGGAAGTTTCTTTACGTGGTAGAGTTTTTAGATAACGGCAGTCGTGGGTTAAAGACCTGAACTAACTTCTCGCATTGCCATCTCAAATTTCTTGAAGGAAGGTAATATTTGTGGGTACACGTTGGCGATCAAACTTTGAAAACCTGCATGTAGAGTCATTTTTGTTTTTATAATTGTATTGTTATGTACAACATATTTACCCTGTATTTCTAGGCAGTCGAAAT